>JAKUCV010000206.1:8089-29165 GCA_028386065.3 Turnera subulata | reverse complement strand
AATCAGTCTTTTTACCGTTATTTATTTATTTTGGCTTAATACCCTTTTTGGCCTCCTAATTTGGCAAACCTTTTGATTTTAGCGACTTAATTTTTAATTTTTTCATTTTGCATTTTAATTTGGCAATGATTAGGTATTTTCACCCACTAGCTCATCCCAACAAGTAAAATTGTTAACGTGTAGGTTGCATCACACATGTTAATTCCTTGTTTGATAATTTTCTTTCCTACATGATCACCTCAAACGGAACCGGCCGAACTAAAAAATGATTTATAACCCGATATAAACAGATTTTTGTTTCCTTCTTGGCTTTTGTTTCCGGGTTCTATATCAGGTCATAAATTGGTTTTTTGTTCAGGCAGTTCGGTTTGTGGTGATTTTATAGAAAAGAAAATTACCAAATGAGGAGTTGACGTGTGTCAGGCAACCTACACCTCAACAATTTTACTTGTTGGGATTGGTTGATGGTTAAAATACCTAATCATTGCCAAACTAATGTGCAAAATCAAAAAATTTAAAACTAAGTGACTAAAATCAAAATAGTTGTCAAGCTAAGGGGCCAAAATGGGTATTAAGCCATTTATTTTTTGTTGGCTACAAGTTATTTTACCACAACATGACATACAAGAGAGAGCAAAGCAAACGAACCATAAATAAAGGGCAACAACTAGGCGCCATGCTCCACTCTCTAGAAAGAGTGAGGAGTTGCAATGGCAATAAGAGGGGTTTTTCTATGGACACAAAGGCCCAGGGCTTCTGTGACATCTAAATCCTCTGCTCTTAACCCATCCATCAGGCAAAGCCCAATTGAACTAACCTTGCGAGACAAGCCCAAAAGTAGCGTCTAACTGTTTTTTTTTTTTTGATGAAAAGTCTCTAACTGTTATGATAGCATTGTTATAGTCACAAACCAACATGTAAATTTTGGGGTGTGGTAACACATAATCACGTATAAAAAAGATAATAGAGACTATTTAAGCATATAATCCCCAGTTTTTCCAAAAAAATTTCTTTATCAACTTTTTGTGATAAAAAAATAGAGAGAATTTTTTTGTCGAATAAAAATAAAAGAATTAACGCATATTATTTAAAGTAGAGGAATTTTTTTAAAGGATCGTGTGACGCGTATCACATTACATATCATAAAGTCGACCCCCGAGAATTATTCGTTTTAGCATATTCCAAATATTATCCACTCACACCAGAAAGCTAACTTAACCACAGTTAGTTTCTATCCAGGGATAAGGTTAAGAGTCGGTCAACACAAAGAACAGGGAAACCACTAAAAGGTAGCAAACACGTGTCATCTCCAAACCCACGGCCAAAAATCCACACACGTGGACGGCCAGATCTCTCCATCATCCTCCTCCACCTACGTAATTGCTAGGTTAAAATTAGGGTTAACCTCCCCAAACAAACACACCACAACATCGGATCCTATTCTTCTTCGTTATCCGTTCACTTACTCCTCAAAAATCACCTATTCTTCTCGCGATTCCTCAAAAGCTTCTAGTTAGGTTCCCCCAATCATGGAGATGGAGCGCGTGGCCGATATTCCCCTCACGCACCTGGATCGCCGTCCTCGTAAGAGAGCGCGTCTTGGCTGGGATGTGCCTTATGTTCCTAAGGTATAACCTCTGATCTGTGAATCTCGGATATGCGGTTTTTTTTTTTGGCTCCTGATTTTGTTTGCGTTTTGTAGATCTGGCGTTTCTTCAGAATTTTTGGTCAATTTCTTTTCTGGTTTGCTTATTTGCTAATTATATTTTAAAATTTCTGGAAACGGATTGTGTATGTATGCGGATTTCTATTTTTTTTTTGTTTAGATGTTTTCGTGTATAAGCTCGTTTTGGTTAATGGTTTTGATTCAATTTATGGTAGCTTTGCTATTGTTTTGTTGAATTTTTGAGTAAAAAATATTTTAATAATTTCGTAGAATTGATAGTTTTTTGTTGCTTGCTTGCTTATTTTTGAAACTCTGTTTCTTTTACATGTCCAGTTATTTCTGCTTTGATGTTTGTGAGAAATATGTATGTTTTGTTAACTCTAATGAATTTAGTTTGTGGGCCTGTGGAGGATTTGCAAGGGTGCATGTGGTAAAAAGGTGAAAAAATATTGATTTTATTACTTGAGTGGTGCATAAAATGGATGGCTGTGTGTAGGCTCAGGTAGGAATATTTTGTGGCCAAGAGGTTGAGAATCTAGCAAGCTATGCATCCGCTGGAGCAATTTCAGACCATACTACTAATTCCCAAATTGTAAAAGGAGAGGCTCGAAATGGTTCTCCCCCATGGAGGGAAGACGACAAGGATGGCCATTACATGTTTGCGCTTGGAGAAAATTTAACACCTCGCTGTAATTACACTTTACCGTTCATGCCTTCTAGATGATTAAGAAACATTGAATGATAATTCTTCCTGTTGGAAATCGATTGCTTCAGGCAATTTAAAGACTATTTATCCTGTAGTTAAGAGTACTTGACCAGCTTATTTGGATTGTGAATAAGCTGGCGTAATCTGCAGCACTAGGGTTTTAGTTTATTTGGTTTTTACTGCCTCTAACCTCTTGGAATTTAAGTCACGGGATTGATTCCCAACTTCTTTTGTTAAGGCTTTAACTTAGATTGCTTATGTTTTTTTTTTTGAATCTGACTTTGTTCCTTTTCCTTCTTTTCCAACTTTTGCAGATAAGATCAAAAGCAAAATGGGTGAAGGTATGTTTTATTGTCCAGTAGAGTTTCTTCTGCCTCATGAACGTAGCTTCATTTAGCTGACATGTTTGTCTGTCAATAATTTCTCCTTTTAGGTACATTTGGTCAGGTCTTGGAATGCTGGGACAGAGAAAGGAAGGAAATGGTTGCCATCAAAATAGTTCGAGGGGTCAAGAAGTACCGTGAAGCAGCGATGATTGAGATTGAAGTTTTGCAACAGCTTGGTAAACATGATAAAGGTGGAAACCGGTGAGTGTTATTTTTTTTTTCATCCTAGCATGATTTGTTACTGGTACGCTTTCAGTGACCTGTATTACTGCATTTTTGTGTCAATTGGTTAAATGGGCTTATTCCCTTGCAGTTGTGTGCAAATACGGAACTGGTTTGACTATCGTAACCATATCTGTATTGTAAGTATATGATTGAATTTGTAATGGATTAATTTCCCCAATTCAACAAATAACTTGGGGATTAAGACTTTGAGTGAATGTAAATGGTTGCAACAGGTATTTGAGAAGCTTGGACCAAGCTTATACGATTTTCTTCGCAAAAACAATTATCGCTCATTTCCCATTGATCTTGTCCGTGAGATTGGCAAGCAACTCTTGGAATGTGTAGCATGTGTGTAGTAATTACCGAGCTAGTCTCTTTTCATACTCTACATATTACAATTTTTCATTTATGGTTCAGTTTTTCCAAGGGATACTATGAGGCGTTTTCATCTCTATGGTCCTTCCCATCAAGATCCAAAGTTTCAACATGATTTGGATTCTTTCAAAGAGTCTCTTGTAATCCAATTGCTAACATCTCCGATCCATTCATTCTGCAGTTATGCATGATATGCGGTTGATTCATACTGATTTGAAGCCCGAGAACATACTACTAGTTTCACCAGACTATGTTAAACTTCCCGATTACAAGGTAGTAACATTATTTTTGACACAAGAGATGCTTCTTGGTGCTTTTTTTAAATCTTCATTGAAGTGTTTCTTATCAATCAGAAGCTTTATCATTTTTAATTTTGTTGTATGCAGAACTCTTCTCGTTCACCTAGGGATAGTTCTTACTTCAAAAGAGTCCCAAAATCAAGCGCTGTTAAGGTTATCGACTTTGGCAGCACAACTTATGAGCGTCCAGATCAGACCTATATTGTTTCGACACGTCACTACCGTGCACCGGAAGTTATTCTTGGTATTACATTCTTCTTGCTCTGCTTTTGTCTTATTTTTTTTGCTGTTTCTGTTTGCCTGAATTATTCTTATGATTGTAATTTGTAATATGTAGGACTTGGGTGGAGTTATCCATGCGATGTGTGGAGTGTTGGTTGCATCCTGGTGGAACTATGCACAGTATGTATTTGAAGTTTTTTGCCTACTATTGTCTGCCTTCGCTTCTCTTCATTTCATGCGACTTTTGGCTATTGAACAGGGTGAGGCTTTATTCCAAACACATGAGAATTTGGAGCATCTTGCCATGATGGAAAGAGTTCTTGGTCCCCTGCCCCAGTCTATGCTGAAGAAAGTGGAGTACGTAATATGTGCTATAGTTATATTATCTTCATTGGCAGTTTAGTCGTTGTATATACTTATACCTGCTTTCTGTTTTCAGCCGCCATGCTGAAAAATACGTTAGAAGAGGTAGGCTGGACTGGCCAGATGGTGCTACATCAAGAGAGAGCATTAAAGCTGTCATGAAGTTGCCCCGTCTTCAGGTTTGTTTTTCTTATGTTATTATTTTGTTTTTTCTAAGGTCTGGCATCAATCGATTTGTTATTTGATTGATTTAGTTTGTTAGTCAATTCATTTTTCCTGCTTGTTTGCACTGTTACAGAACCTGGTAATGCAGCATGTGGATCACTCTGCCGGAGATCTTATACACCTGCTCCAAGGGCTACTTAAGTACGATCCCCTGGATAGGCTGACAGCTCGTGAGACTCTTAGGCATCCTTTCTTTACCAAGGATCGTTTGAGGAGGTAATTATTAGCCTGAACTCTTGCAAGTGCTCAAAGAATTGAAACACAAAGCTTGCACTCTAGCGGAGTGCTTGAGGGCAGGCGTTGTTCCTTGGCTGAAGGGTTGATGGAAGCCTTCCTGCCATAAGATTGTGGAGAAAAGCCCTTATTGTCTCTTTATCCAGAGCGTGGATGGTCGCCCATCCCCTATTCTTTAAGCACGCAAGGCATTGTTTGTGTTGTTAAAAGCCAACTAACCTTTGTTTAGAGTGTACAGTAGGAACGGTGACCAATCATGTATACTAGTTGCTCTCTTGTATCAGTTGTATGGAAAGATTGGATTGCTTGCTTCTATCTACGATTTTAGATTCATAAAAATAATAAAAAAAATTCTTCGAACATCAGAGTCTTAAAACTGGTGGGTCGGTAACCCAAGTATTCTTTTTTCTTGCATGACAGCACTTTACACTTTTGTACTCCCTCTGTCACTCAATATAAATCGTTTAAGGTATTTGCACAATCTTTAAGAAAAGTATTAAATGAGTTTAATCTCATTAAATTTTAGAGTTTAGATTATCAATTTATTCTTCAAAATTTAAGATAAATATAAAGTTTAAAATAATTAATTTAATGTAAGGATAAATATGAAAAAAAATAATTTAATGTTTCTTGAAATATTAAAATGACTTATATTTTGAAATAAAATAGAAAGTCTATGAGGGACGGAGTATGTTTGTAATCTTTATCTAAAGGTTGCAATTTCGTTTAATGTTGCGACAAAAAAATTTTGTTCAATGTAATGGTAAAATTCCGAGGGACTAGATGATTCCTTCAAGCGTGATTCTGTTTTTACAGCGTATTTCTTCTTTTTCAGTTGATCTTTGTTGCTTAGTTGAGACTAAAATTTTGGTTAGTAATGCTCCGGCAATTCGAAAATCCTTTCTTCCTCAGTGGAGTTTTGGCAATAACTATAACTCTGCTCGTCTCGGGCGCATCTGGCTGCTGTGGTCTGACCGAGTCGATGTTAAGATTTTGGAATGTACTGATCAGTTTATTCATTGTCTTGTTTGCAATTTGAGGGAGCAAAGTTTGCTTTACAATACCTTTGTATATGGCTCAAACTCAGCTTCTGAGAGAGTTTCAATTCTATATTCCAGCATTAGTCGTCTTGCTGCTTCAGTCGGTTCATCTCCTTGGTGTCTATCGGGTGACTTCAACATCATACTTCGGCCTGTCGAATCTTCTTCTTCTACTGTTCACTCTTCTAAAGACATTGATGATTTTGCAACTTGTCTTTCTTCTTCTGGCCTATTTGACCATCCTTACACGGGTACTTTCTTTACCTGGTCTAACAAACAACTTGTTAATCCTATTTTTCGAAAATTAGACATGTTCCTTGTTAATGCTGCTTGGTTCTCCTTTTTCCCTACAAGCTCTATGGATTTCCCTCCCCCACGCGTTTCAGATCACTCTCCTATTGTCTTCTCTTCCACTTCTACTACATTCCAAGGGCCCAAGCCCTTTAAGTTTTGTAATCACTGGATTGTACATCCTGAATTCCTTCCTATTGTGACTGCTGCCTGGAGTAAACATATTGATGGTCACGCCATGTATAAATTGTGGCAGAAACTCAAGTTCCTCAAGTCTGATCTTAAAAAGCTGCATCAACGGGAGTATAATAATCTCTCTTCTCGTATCTTGGTTCTTGAGCGTGAGCTTTTATCTGTCCAGCAACAAATTTTTAATGGTGACCTCAATGAAGATCTTTTGAGCTTAGAGCAATGTTTTCTTACTAAGCTGGCAGAACTTCGAGTTGCTGAGGAATCTTTCCTTCGCATAAGGTCCAGGATTAATTGGCTATCCTGTGGCGATTTTAATACTCAATTTTTTCATAACACTGTTCGAGCTCGGAAAGCAAAAAATCTCATTCGCTCCTTGCTCTCCCCTACTGGTGATCTGATTACTGATCCACGGCAGATTGAGAATACAATTGTACAGTTTTATGTTGATTTCCTTGGGTCCTTAAATTCAGATGTCACTGGTGGATCAATTGCTTATTTTCAGTCCTTGCTTTCCCGCACTATATCTACTGCTCATTGTGATATGTTGGTTGCTGAAGTCACACCCGAAGAAATTAAATCTTCTATGTTTTCTCTTGGTTGAAATAAAGCTCCGGGGCCTGATGGATATAATGCTGAGTTCTTCATCTCGGCTTGGTCAGTTGTTGGGAATGATGTAATTCAAGCTGTCCAGTAATTTTTTCGCTCTGGTAAGATGCTCAAGGGGATTAACTCCACCATTCATAGTCTGGTCCCTAAAGTCCCAAATGCTCAGAAAGTATCTGATTATCGGCCCATTGCCTGCTGTTCTACGTTATATAAATGCATCTCCAGAATTTTAGCCAATCGGTTAAAACAGTGTCTTCCTGATCTTATTAGTGGTAATCAAACAACATTTATCCCTGGTCGCAGAATTGTTGATAATGTTCTTCTCGCCCATAAAGTAGTACATAATTACCACCGTGTTAGTATGTCCAGCAGATGCACTTTAAAAATTGATCTTATGAAGGCTTTTGACTCTGTTGATTGGTCTTTTCTATTGAATGTCCTTGCTGCAGCTGGTTTTCCATTGAAATTTATTGGCTGGCTTAAGGTCTGTTTCTCTACGGCTATGTTTTCAGTTTCCATTAATGGATCTCTATGTGGATATTTTCAAGGGGGAAAAGGAATGAGGCAAGGGGACCCTCTTTCCCCCTACTTTTTTGTCATTTCCATGGAGATTTTATCTTGCTTACTCAATAAAGCTGCTGTGGACAATCTATTGCCCTATCACCCTCGTTGCAAGAAAATTTCACTTTCACATCTTTGTTTCGCAGATGACCTTATGATCTTTTCTGATGGTAGTATTTCGTCTGCTGCTGCTGTGACTAAAATTCTGGATCACTTTTACCATCTATCTGGACTTAAATTCAATCCTCAAAAGTGTGAAGTTTTTATTTCTGGTGTTTCTGATCTTCATAAGGAGCAGTTTCTCCAAACTTGTGGCTTCAAACTTGGTGTGCTCCCTGTGAGATATCTTGGTGTTCCCCTTGTGTCAGGGAAGCTTTCCTCCCTGCATTGCCATGCTTTAGTGGAGAAAATCATGTCTCGCATCCAACATTGGAGTGCTAAATTTCTGTCTTTTGCTGGTAGATTACTACTGGTCCAATCTGTTCTTTTTAGTGTGCAAAATTATTGGGCAAATATATTTGTGCTTCCAGGCAGTATTCTCAAGGAAATTGAGCGTCTATGTTCAGCTTTCCTTTGGTCTGCTACCACTTCACATACTAGGAAAGTGAAAGTGGCTTGGTCTGATCTTGCTTTGCCTAAACAAGAGGGTGGTCTCGGCATTAAGCAACTTAAAGCTTGGAATTCTGCTTGCATAGCTAAGAATCTATGGAATCTATTACTAAAGGCTGGCTCCTAATGGGTTGCATGGATCCATGCCTACTACATCAAGAATCGCAGCTTATGGAGTATTGACATCCCAAATGACTGCTCATGAAGCTTGCGGCATATTCTGAAGCTGCGTCCTCAGTTTTCTTCTGCTTTTACCCATGTGATTGGTGATGGATGCAGAACTTTTTTCTGGTGGGATGCTTGGCTTCAGCGAGGCTCTTTGTGCCCTCTTATAACAGCTGGCGTTATTAATAGCTCAAAGATTCCTCTTCATGCCAAGGTAAGTCATTTAATCTCGGATGGTAACTGGTCTTAGCCAGCATCTAGATTGCCCCTTATTTCACAACTTATGACTGAAGCTGATTATATTCACCCATCTACGGGTCCTTATGTCATTGTGTGGAATTGGTCTTCCTCTGGGAAGTTTACAGTCAAAAGTGCTTGTGAGGTTATAAGGTTTAAACGTTGCAGAGTGGATTGGTTTAAGCTAATTTTGTCTACTGGTCATATTCCTAGGCATTCCTTCATTGCATGGTTATCTATACTTGATCGCTTGACCACCCGTGATAAGCTGCTGCATTGGGGTGTTATATCCAATGGTTCTTGTTTACTTTGCTCACACTCTCTTGAGTGTCGTGACCATCTGTTTTTTGGCTGCCCATATTCCTCTGCTATATGGAGTCGTTTGCTTTCTCTTTGTCATGTTTCCAAGGTCGTTGGGGACTGGAATTGCGAGTTTTCTTGGGCAAAAAATCATCTGCAAAAGAGGAGTATACATGCTATGATTCTTCGAGTGGCTTGGGCTGCATGCATTTATCATACTTGGCGGGAGAGAAATAGGAGGCATTTTACTGGATGTTCTCGCTCTGTTGAGAATATTGTAGCTGACATATGCACTGAAATGAAGCTGCGCTTTCAGGGCTTAACTTGTCTGAAATACAGGGCTCTATCACCGGAGATGGCTGATCTTTGTGTTTTTTGGGGTATACGCTTTATAGTATAGTTTTTAATTCCCTCTGTTTGTACAATTTTACAGTTGTATTGCACTCTGTTTGTAATGTTGTTAGGACTCCTCCTAACTCTGATCTTACAAAAAAATTTGAAGATGATAGATTTCGACAGAAATAAATATTTGCAGTTGGATTTATGACTATAGATTAAAGGTTTGTTTAAATTCTCCTTGAGATTTATCAATTTGCACTATATAAAAATTTTTAAGAACAAGATAGAATAATATGCCTGCAATCAAATATATGGGGCAATACCGTACATACTTAGCAAGAGTTACAGTAAATTTATTGTTGTGCGAAGGGAGTACAATACTTTTTCTTACACAATTATAAAACCTCCGCCTCCGTGTTAGGGTGCCATTTTCTCCTTTCTTCATTAACGCTCACGGATGGGTATTATAACACTATGGACTTCATAACTTATTTCGGTTCTCTGGTAGATATATATTCCGCCCGCTACGACTTATATTGGCACAGGATGTATGAGTACCGAGGCCACGTTATTTTGCATCACTTTTCCAACATGAGTATAGGAATCATCGTCCTTGTAGATGACATCAACGACTCTCATGAGATTGAGGATGCGAGTAAGCAATGGCATTGGCACAGCCGTGGGCATGAGGCACTCCTCGTTTATGTCCTTCCATGCTTTCACTACTTCCATCTGCAACACCTTACATGCTTCTTCCTCCGATACTCCGTTCTCCATTGTGTAACACTCCACGGCTGAGGCTGCGTGCCCTCTTTCCTGTTCAAACTGCATAAACATCACATATATATTGAATGTCTTGAATTAGAAGAGTTGCCCCATCAGGAACATTATAAAGGTTATAATACAGCAAAAGATGAAAGGAAATTATATAGTGGATATTACCTTGTGTGATCTCATGTCATCCACGAGTCTTCCAATTGTCTCTGCGCCTTTGATGATATTGGGATGCTGGAGCACCCAATCGAATGCCTGATTGGGTACTATGTTGTCCATGCCAATGAAGGACACAGTTGTAAGCATGGTGTTAGCAGAGGTTGCTAAGGCAACCCGCATGTACTCCTCCATTTTTGGGGTGCGATGCTCATGAAACCATTGGGCTTCCTCAAAGTAGGCATGGACAAGACCTTTCATCTGGTGTAGAAAAAGTGTCAGCCCAAAATGCAATAACGGCAGCACAATAGTAGATGGGCTTGTAACTCATTTGATACTTTTGAAAGGATTAGTTTGAGTCTTACCTTCAACATCTACTAGCATAAAAAGAAGTAAAGAAGAGAGGGTCGGATCATACTGTTTCTTTCCCGTAGTGAACTCGGTATGACCATCCTTCCTTTGCTACGTCTTCCTCGATCTCATTGAAAACGTTCAAAAGTTCTTTATAGCAGATTTGCATGTACCCTGGAAGTTGGTCCATGCTTCCAATATCCCACCTGATATTCAAGTTTACACAATATTCCTTCTCAGTCTAATTTGTATTGGCTTTTATGCATGTATTCTTTTTTCTATTATGGATATCATCTATAATGGATGTCATGGAAAATACTTTGGTAAGTATTTTTCTGGCAAGAGAGTATTTGGGCTCATAGTATACACCCACTGTCCAAAAGTAGCATTCCACCACCCTGTCCCTAGCAAAGGACAGCTTTCTTGCAAAGTCCAAACCCTTCCACCACCTGAAGTAAACAAATTAATCAAATCCATAGTAGCAAACTTTGCAATAAAAAAAAAACAGTTGAATCTGTACATGCTCTAGCTACATATAACATAGCAATATAAAAGTACCAACCTTGTGATTTCTGCAAGTTCCTCCTTGTGTAAAGATTGCACCAAATTGAAATCTAACTTAGCAAATTGTAGCAGAGTTTGGTTGTGTGAAGGCTCTTCTTCATAGGCAGAAATGAAACGTCTATGTTCAAGTCGTGGCATACCCCTATATATGCAGCGGCTGCTTTAGGGAATGAGCAAGCTGTGCCTCCATAAGACCGCTTAAACAGGTTGCTTTGGATTTGAGATGGGTGGTAGCGAAAGTAATGGCCTCATCAAGAATCTCTTCTCCATGGATTCCAAGATGGGATGCTTCGTAGAAGGGCAGCATTCCACGTACATCATCTGTCAAGTTTTCTTTGAAGTTGCCTTCCTCATCTTTGAACTTCTTGAATACATCTGCACATCATAAAAAACACACACAATAAGGTTGATATCTTAGTTATGCCTAACTAATACAGATATTCACACAGCTTTTGGCTATCTTCTACATATATATATATATATTGGTTACCTGAGTTTACCACTTGAGTTATAACGGGTTGGTTACCTTCTATATAATACATGTACTATTCTCTTAAGTAGTTACAAGACTTACCGCATGAAATCTTATGTCCATGTTGTCTTAGTAATCGGAAGTAAAGAGATGCAAAGTAAAGATTGCCCTCCATATCATTCTTATCATTGAACCTATCGTATATATATTCTAATGCTTCTTCGATCTCCTGTTCGAAGTGGTAAGCTACGCCTAGGCGCTCGATCAAATCAATAGTCTCCAGCTGTTGTAAATAATTGCCGGCAGCAGACAATAGCTCTGCTTTCACAGTTTCCTTAAGCTTTTTAGCCTCTTCAGCTTCAAGGGAATGGTGCACCTTGTAATTTAAACTTTTTTTTGAACACTTGTAATTTAAACTTAACTAATTAGTATTCCCGAAAAACGAATACAATTGGCTCACATCTTGTGAGTTGTGTGCCTCTCCAATCCTCTAACCATAATTTTTGCTGATAATTAATCAAAAAAAATTTGAGTGCAATTATATATTATACCTCATCTTTGTTACCGATCGCCCCAGATGCTAGGATGGAAATTCGCTGTTCGGCGGACGACCTCAGGTTTGGAACTCTGGGTGGCTAAAGCGCAAACGTGGCTAGTCATTTTTGGTTTGGCAGGAATAATTATCTGGGAATTATTGGCAAGTAATTTATGCGCTTGTGGAGTGGAGCTTATTGTTTGGTGGTGTATTGTCCTCTATATATATAGAGTAAATAGTTTTTTTCTGTCCCTCCACTTTATCAATTTCGCATTTGTTGTCCCCCTTCGTTTTTTTCACTCATGTCGTCCCTCAACTCTCAATTTACCGGGTCACGTGGTCCTTTTTACCTGCTACACCAGGTTGATAGTTGTAGAGCTGATAGGTAACAGTAGGGCCCACATACAACTTATTTGTTTAATCATTTTTTCTTTAATCAAATTTTATTTTTAAAATCCTTTAAAATAAGTAAATCTTAATTTCTCCCATTATATACGGATTTTATTATTTTTAACCTTTTATTTTTTTCAAATATTAATTTCTAAAACCCCTTATTTTTTCCAAATATTATTTTCTAAAAAAATTCCAATTTAAATGAAGATTTTTAAGGCTTAAATTTTTGGAAAAATATAAAAAAGGATAAAAAGAATAAAAAATTGTGCAGATCATGAGCCCCACTACCACGTGTCAGCTCCGCAACTATCAACCTGCTGTAGTAGGTAAAAAGGACCACCTGACCCGGTAAATCAAGAGTTTAGGGACGAAATGAGTGAAAAAAAACGAAGAGGGACAACAAATGTGAAATCGATAAAGAGGAGGGACAGAAAAAACTATTTACTCCCCATATATATATGGGGCAAAAATGATATGTCCGCTCCGGTGCACGTGTAAATCGGGGTCTTTTTAGCTGGAAATATTGTTATTTTTCAATGGGGGACAAATACTATTTCATGCCTACTATAGCTCTTATGGATTGTAGGGGTGGTGAGATAGTAATTAGATTAGATAGAACTTGGGGTTCAGTCCGTGATACTTTCAATCAAAACCTGTGTGATGTGGCTGAATAATAGCTTTCCACACAGTCTCGTGCTGGTGGCCGTGTTGAGCTTACAATGCCGAGGTCAGTTAGGGTGTCTGTTGTGTCTTAATGGATTATCTTACCTGTAAGAAGTGTCTAATACTAGAATGTAATTGGGAATGCCCAGAACCGAAGGGGCAATAATGACACCATAAGTGCCTTTGTTTAATTGATGAATAAAAAACAATTATAATATGATGTGTACCTAACTATAATACCTAAGTTCAAGGTACGCACTCAGCATGGTGAAGGAAAAGCTCCCAATGCTCCCCATGAGCCCGGGCCTTTCTCCTTCGTCATCGTTAACCCACAACCCTAAACACACATCCTACCCACACACCGTCCCTTACCCTCAGACCAAAGAACACAATAACACCACCCATCTATCCACCTCCACTCACAAACCCTATACGAACCAAACCTTTGCTAAACCTACATATTTTTCAAAATGGAGTCGTCAGTTTGTCCAAACCGCGATTGATAACTTCCAAGTTGTTAGTCTATACGTAGAGAATTTCCCACCATCTTGGACGCCAACCGAGGTTCACTGGATCTTTTCTAAGTATGGTGAGGTGGTTGACGTGTACATCCCTGTGAAGGGTACCCGGAGTGGTCACCATTTTGGCTTTGTTCGTTATAGGAGAGGCGGGGATATTCACCGCCTTCTTGTAGATGCTAATCGAATTCAAGTGGAAAATGGAACCCTACGTGTTAATGTTTCCCGGGAGAGACATAACGACAAACTTTTTGTGGGCACTATGAAGGATATTCATGCACCGCAACAGCAGAAGACCAACCCTAATGTCCAGAAAACCTTTGCTGCGGCAGTGGGAGGTTCCAGTGGCCACACACCAGTGACAACCCCCTTCATTCCACCTATGCCTGGTATAACCTTCCGGCCAACGTAAGAGACACTGGAATGGCTGGCAAATTGTGCTATGGCGACATGAAGGCCCAAGGAGTTATCTTTTGGTGCAGAAGCAGTTTGAGGAGCATGGGCTCTTGGATATTCAGGTTAGTCAGTTGGGGAGAGATTCAGTTTTGGTTTGCTTTCCAACAACGGAGTCTATGCAGTCTTTTTGCAAGGATCCCCTAGCTTGGATCAAGGATACTTTTTGGGTTTTCATCCCTTGGCAGAGAGGCCATCATGCCACTAGCAGGATTTGTTGGGTTAAAATTCGGGGTGTTCCGCCTCAGGCATGGTCCAATGATTTTTTTCAGTTGGTGGCAGTTTTTATTGGCCGACTGGTGGAAGTTGCACCGGTAACGGAGCAGCGAAGACGTTTAGACTTCGCCAATTTATTAATCCAAACAACCTTACCACCTCTGATTGACAAAACTCTGGATGTGACAGTGGAAAGGAAGGTATTTCAGATATCCATGATGGAGTCCTCTTCGGCTTGTGATCACGTTGATGTTATTTCTTCTGCTAATCAGTCCTTGGCCAAGTAGGGTACAACGGTGCAAGGAGATGTCGGTGGCGGCACCGCCGTGTTGTCATCAAAGGGTTTGCACCAGAAGGCTATCAGTGCGAAATCAGGGGCAGTTGAACCCATACCGGGATTAACGGGCGGTAATTACGACCCCTTTGGGTTAATGGCTATTATTGAGAGATTACCTTCTGGGAAATCAAAATCAGGCGCAGTTAATGGCGCAGTGTCGCTTTCCAATCTTGGCCCAGACAAACAAACTGATAATTTTTTAGGAAGGCACACTGTTTCATTACAAGCAACCAAATCTGTCGGTGATTAGGGTATTTCTACCCCGGGCAATCCGGATCTTCCTATACCCTCTAAGCTTTCCCCATCTGATATTTTGCCCAACACGAGTGCAGGCGTTGATCAAGGGCAATCTCTTCAGTCACAACCTATCAGGGTTTCTAATTCTTTTGCAGCTTTGGCGTCTTATGTAGATCCAGAGGAGTTGGGCCATCAGACACCCCAGCAGGCCCAGAGCTCTAGGCCCGTGAATGCCACTCCCCCTTCTTATAAGGGCCCTTTTGCTCCTTCTTACAAGGGTCCCTTCTCTTCCGCGGGCGTTTCCCAAACTCCCTCTACTGCAAGCAGCACTGCCACTCCTAGTGCTCAAGGTGTTAACCAGATGCTTGAGCGATGCCTTGCTCTCGCTATGAGGGCCAGAAGTATTAACAAGCGTAGGGTTGTTAAGGTGGTGGTCTCTCGGGGAAGCACTCACTCCTCTAAAGCTTGGTCTGATTTTAGCACTGGGTGAGTTGCAGATGGCAGTGATCATACTTCGGGCAAGCTAATCCTTGCTCAAGAGGCAGAAAAAACCTTACAAACAGGTGCTGTGTTGGGTTGGGATAATTCCGCTGACCCGGAAACGGTAGCGAAGAAAACTTGTGAGCTTATTGAGAAAGAAGTGCATAACTGGAGTCTGACGCAACCTAATGTTTAGTTGTATTTCTTGGAACATGTGTGGCATACGGTCGGTGTTGAAACGTAAATACCACCGTTCTCTTATTCGACATTCGGAGGCTGCTATGTTTTTTTTTGTGTGAAACAAAATCGGAGCATGTATCTGAACAAGCCTGTCGCAAGCTCTGGCCTCTACAGGATTTACAGTTCTGCGCACTGCCAGCTATGGGTTTGTTAGGAGGGTTGGTTCTTATGTGGGATGGTCAGATATTCTCTTGTTCCAAGTGTTTGGCCGGAGAGTCTTGGATTTTAGTGGAAGGATCATTTTCTGGTTGCGTTTCTTCCGTTACGGTTTGTTGTGTGTACGTGCCTGTTGATTTGGAGCGGAGGATAGCATTATGGGATGAGTTGTCTTCGTTGAGGTCTTCCTTTCCCTTCCCTTAGTTAATAATCGGAGACTATATTGAAACTTTGGTTTCGGAGGAGAGGAGGAGTGGCAGGGTCTCTCTTTGGGGTGCTGCTGCATTGCGGCATGTGATGGATACTATGGGTTTGATGGAGTTTCCTTTGACAGATAAGAGATTTACTTGGGCCAACAAGAAGGCTACAAGCCGAATTGATAGGGCTATGGCCGACCCGGTTTGGAGTTCTTTGTTTCCCACGGTGTTCTTGAAGATTGCCAGTCGTAGTTCCTCTAATCACTGGCCATTGATTCTTTCTCAGAAACGAATAGTGTAACAGCCCGGGTAAAATTTGGATTTTTACCGGGACTGTTAAAGTCATTATACAGTGATTTACCGAATGAATTATTCTTGGGTAATTAATTCAAGGTAAATCGGGAGTCGTTTTTCAAAACCGAGGGTTTTCCTGTGCTCGGGAGTGTCTTTCTGACTAACCGAGCCTCGGTTTTCAGTTCCGAGACTTGGGCGATGCTCAGGGAAATTAATCGGATTTTCCGAGCCCAAGTCATTTTCTGGACTCGGGACGGAAAATTACGACTATGCCCCTGTCCTCTTCCTTTTCTTCTTTTCTTTTCTTTTCTCTTTTCTTTCCTTTTTCGTCTTTTCTTCCTTCCTGCTCCCGCGTGAGATTTTGTCGCCTCTCCCGTGAACTTGTGAAGTGCTGCCCGTGAAACTGGTCGTCGTCATGCACCCCTTCACTGCCTGTAAAGCCACGCCAACACCATCGAACCACACAACCAGTTCCTCCCCTCCCTCTCTTCCTCCTCTCTCCTCCCTGTTACCGTCACCCGTCACCACCATCACTGCCCTCACCACCAACGCCACCCACCTCCTCTTCCTCCTGTAACAAACCGATCCACCACCTCTAACCACCGGCGACCTCAGAACCCGAGCCCCGTCGTCTTTCCGTGCCGAGCCTTCCACTGCAACCGTCCCCATCGTCGCCTACATCTCCTTCTCCTCCTCCCGCCTTCACAGAGCCGCCGACGACCGAGGAGCCCGTCGACGAGCTGCCTGCAGATCTGACGCGACGACCCGACGTGCCGACGAGCTCGTCCCTTCCTTCCTGTCGTGCTCGCCTTCCGCTTGATATCAAGTTGCTGTTTGCTTACTGTATTCGATGTTGCTGGTATGATACTTTGTGGCTGTGTATGATTTGTTTTGAGATGATTTTGATTGATAATTGTTGTCGTTGATGTTGTTGAAATTATTATTGCTGTTGATATCATTGATGAGGTTGGAATTATGGTTATAAGTAAGACTATTACTGTTGTTGATTGTGAGAAATGTGTAAGCTGGGTACCGAGGGTACTATTATGGGAATAGTTTGGAATAAGTTTATATTATCCAGACGAGCGGAGAGGCTGCGAGCCTGCTCGGGATAATGTGTTGATGATTGGTTAACAGTATAGTGGTAACAAGACTAAAATGGTAATCTTAATAAACTGGATACACTTAGACATCTAGTAAGTCACAGTTAAATGTTGGAACAGCCAGATGATAGTCTTATTTTATGGTGCTGGGGGAGAGTGTGCTTGGGGTCTGCTCCCTGTCTGTACCAGTTATTTATATTTAGGCGCTGGGGGAGAGTGTGCTTGGGGTCTGCTCCCTGTCTGTGCCAGTTATACGTGGAGGTACCAGGGCGGGGTCCACGGGCTAGCTAGCTTGACTACCAGGCGATGGCCATCATTTAACTTGTGATAGGGGCCCTGATAATAAAATTGGAATAGTGTATCTAGAATCACATGTGTGTCATTTAAGGTTCGTGAGAACCTTTGTTAGATGTTGGTGATGTGACTTGGGAATTTACGGTTGTTGTTTATGTATATTTGCTTATGGGTTTTACCCAGTGGGCACTTCGGACTCACCCCTCACCTGCGGGCTTTCATCCCGTAGGTTGAGTTATTTTTGGTTCAGGTATATTGCATTCCAGACAGGCTGCTGCGTCATCCCTCGGACAGGGCTCGGATCCATTAGTTGCATCATGGGTTGCATATAGTGTCTTTGTGAGTCGTTAAGTCTTCCGCTGTGCATATTATTATTGTTGTTGGGCCATTGGGTCGGTTTTGTCTCTTATGATGTTTTTATTATGGGCTGTTGAGCCCGGATATTTGTTGTGTACACTGTATACTGGTCTTATCTTGGTTGGGTTGTTACAGTTCCGGCTTGTGTTTACTGTGTACGATAAATACGGGTCGGGGCGCTTCAAATAGATTGGGGGTTTAAGCCGTTCAGGTTTCTCTCTTGTTGGTGGCTTACGCCGAACTTTGAGAAGATTTTACGGGATTTTTGGGCAGCAGTAGAGGAAGAATATCCAGGGAAACACTGTCCTCTTAAAAAGCTTGCCAAGCTCCGATTACTACTGGCCAAGTGAAATAAATCTGATTTGGGAAATATTAAAACCTCACTCACTAACTTTCAACATCAGGTGGAGACTTTGGAGTTGTTAGAGGATCAATGAATTTTGACGCAGACAGAGGCAGAAACACTTGCGACGGCGAGGGAGAATTATGCTCTTGCGGCAAAACAATGTGAGAGTCTTTGGCGACAGAATTCCAGGGTTAGTTTGTTTAAATTGGGAGATAAGAACACTCGGTACTTTCATATGGTTGCCTGTCATAGGGGACACAAAAAACATATTTCATCGATTGAGCTTAAGGGTCAGTTGTTGATACAGCCTATAGATATAAAAGCGGTTACAGTTCACTTTTTCTCCGAGTTATACACAGATGATGGATTTCGTCGTCCGCGAATAGGGAGTCTACCCTTTAAATCTCTCACTTCTTCTCAATCAGAGGCCTTGGAAATTCCTTTTACTATGGACGAGCTTAAATCGGCTGTATGGGCCTGCGACAGTGCCAAGGCTCCTGGCCCAAATGGCTATAACTTTTCCTTTTATAAGCGGAGCTAGTCGCTTATATGTGATGATCTGTTTGACCTTGTTCAGTATTTTTTCCATACCGCCTCTTTGCCTAAGGGGGCCAATTGTTCTTATATTACCTTGGTCCCGAAGAGGACTGATGCTTTTGGTTTTGATGACTATCTGCCGATCACTTTGATCAACGGTATATATAAAATTATCTCCAAGCTCTTGGCCATTCGTATTACACCAGTCATGGAGTCCTTAATCAACAGGTCGCAGTCTGCCTTTATTGCAGGTCGTTCTATACTTGATTATACTTTGCAGGATAATGAGGTAGTGCATTCACTTAAGAGCACTCAGAGGAAGGCGGTGGTTTGGAAGTTGGACTTTAGGAAGGCTTATGATTCCATTTCTTGGGATTATCTCTTCCAAGTTATGGACCGTATGGGTTTTGGGGATCGTTGGATTTCTGGGGTTCGATCTTGCTTGCAGTCATCTTCCTTGGCTGTTTTAATTAATGGTTCGCCTTCTGGTCAGTTTATCATGACTAAAGGCTTGAAATAAGGGGACCCTCTCTCCCCTTTTCTCTTTTTATTGGCGGCCGAGGGTTTGGCTTCTTTGTGTCAGGTGGCGGTGGAGAAGAGGAATTTAGAACCAATATTGGTGGGTGACACTCCTATTGTTCTCTTGCAGTTCGCAGAAGGCACTCTTCTATTTTCTTCGGATGAACTGGATTCCCTTCTCTCCTTAAAGCGGGTTCTCCGTTGTTTTGAGTTGCTCTCTGGTTTGAGCATTAATTTTCATAAGAGTGGTGTTGCGAGTGTTCATCTTACTAGTTTGGAGGTTTGGCGTATTGCCGACGAGTTGTTCTGCAAACCGGAGTCCCTACCCTTCAAATATTTAGGGCTGCCCTTGGGGGCCAATATGAGATTACATAAGTTTTGGGAACCGGTGGTGGCCAAGTTCAGATCTCGTCTTCAGTCCTGGCGAGGTCGTTTTCTCAGTTTTGCAGGACGGGTTATGTTGATCAAAGCGGTACTGTCAGCCTTACCTCTTTATTACTTTTCCTTATTTCGGCTTCCTAATATGGTTGCACGGAAGCTGGTGAGGATTCAGAGACGATTCTTGTGGAGTGGTACCGATTCTAAGTCCAAGCTTTATCTTGTGGCTTGGGATCGGATTGCTAAGCCTAAAGCTCAAGGAGGTTTGGGGGTGGAGAATTTGTTAGTTAAGAATACAAGCTCGCTTTTTAAGTGGGTATGGTGTTATCGAACCTGTGAGGATTCCATATGGCGGCAAGTGATACATGCAAAGTGTGATTCAGGTGTCTCTACTATCTGCCCATCATTTAATCTCGCTAAAGCTTCCTCTGTTTGGAAGCAGATAGTGAACAGTGGAACATTTTCCTTACCGTAGGGTCCGTCTTTGGACTCTGCTCTGGAGGTTCGTGTGGGGTCCGGTGAGCGGATTGCTTTTTGGTCTGACCCTTGGTCGAGGTTGGGGATCCTGCAACATCGCTACAACCGTCTGTTTCGGTTGTCAACTTATCCCAGCGTTTCCCTGGTCCAAGTTGTTCAACTTGGCTTTCTCAACTTGTCCTCGACTCCTTCCTAGCATCGTCCACTTTATTCCTGGGAGGTCGAGGTTTGTCGTACTATTCAGTCTGAGTTGAGTCAGCTTTCCCTGATCAGTTCACAAGGTGATGGTTGGGTGTGGACTTTCGACCCATCCGGTTTGTATAGCTCTCGTTCCGGTTACAGCATGCTTTTTTCTTCTTCCCGACCCCCTCACCCGGTTCCACTTGTTTGGTTTGCTGCTGCTCCGCCTAAGGTCGAGATATTCCTGTGGCTCCTTTTGAATAATAGTGTGGCAGTTGGGGAAGCTTTGCTTCGCCGGAGTATCATTGACGTAGAGACCGCTACTTGTTCCTTTTGTTCCTCTACTGTGGAAACAATCCCCCACCTCTTCTTCCATTATGATGTTACTGTGCAGTTATGGCAACGACTTTGTCGCTGGTGGGGTGTTACTTGGTTAGCTCCCCCAACAGTCCTGTCTTGGCTGCCTCAGTGGCTCTTCCTGTCTGGTAGTTCCCATACCCGTCGAGCTTGGTTGGTTATTGGCTTGGCTGCCTTGTGGTCTTTGTGGCTCGCAAGAAATGACCGCATTTTTAATAACAAACAGGTGCCTATGGATCGTCTTTTTGATGTTGTGTTAGCCAGGGCCTCGTGGTGGTTTCGGAACTCCCACTCTTCCTTTCCTTACAGCTTGGCAGCTGTTATGGTGTGCTCAACACCTTTTAAACTCTGGCGATGTTCCAAGCCTATAACTTTACGTTACTCAGAGTGATGTTGGTTACCGCTTTCTTACTTTAGAGCATTACTCTCGTGACTCTCCTGTGTGTCACCA
>JAKUCV010000205.1:0-68389 GCA_028386065.3 Turnera subulata | reverse complement strand
ATGCAATGCATGTGGTTGATTATTAATTTATCTTACTGCTTATTCACATCGATGTTCCAAGTCCGTTTCCATTAAACGTTGCTTTTACGGTTGTAAAATAATTATAACTCATAAAATAATTATAACCAAAATATAATATAAAGTAAATGGTATTTCATAAAATAATTACTCTCGATAAAAGTAATAATAAATAAATATACATACATTTAGTAATAAACTAGTAAAGAGAATTAAATACATCAATAATGTACCAAGCACAAATTTGATAATAAAACCGTTTAAATTGATAATAAGTTAGCTTAGCCGATCGTACGGTATAAAATAATTGTATCGTAATGTTGCAAAAGTGATACTTATAATTTCTTAAATACTTAATTACTTAGATACCGATAATTATAAATTAAATAATAGAAATAATAAAATTAACGAGTGAATGATATAACTGTTATTATCAAAGTAATACCACTATAAAATATAATGTAGCCATAGAATAATTTGTACAGAATATATATAATAGTCTTTATAAGCACATAGTTATTTGTAGGAAATTATATTTATAATCAAATTATGACCCATCTATATTTACATATATATACATTAGATAAAAGATATAGTCGTTGTAAAGTATACATATATTTTTAGTAAATATATGATTGTAAGTACATATATATACATAAAACTATAATCGTTAATTAAACAGAAATACAGTCTAGCAATATCTAAGTCGGTGAAAATAGCTGCAATACATTATACGATATATATTCATTTACTCGTAATAGATCAATGATTAAGATAAGGTATAGGTCTAATGTTATTTTAGCCTAGGATTACGGAAATAAATATACTTCTGTCTAGGCCTTTTATAATTATATTCAATTAAAACATAAGTGAAGAAATTTGGAAATTAAATAAGTAAAAAACATAATTAAAATAAATAAACATAATTAAAATTAATAAATAACATGGGCCTTTTATTAATTAACCCAATTTAAATTAAATAACTGAAAATTAAATACAATGGGCCTTGAATGAGCCCAGACAAAACGTAAATGAAATTAAAAAAACCGAGAAGTTAAATATAATGGGCCTTTCTAGTAGCCCAACCGGAAAATTAAAATTAAAAGCATTATTAAATAAATAAAAGAAGCATAATTAAAATAAAACAAGGCATAAATTAAATTAAAATCATAAGTTAATGTAACAGCCCAGGTAAAAATTTCATTTTTACCGGGACTGTTTAAGTTAATTTACAGTAATTTACCATTGATTTTAATCTTGGGAAATTAAATTACGGTAAATCGAGCATCGGATTCCGAAACCGAGCCTTGTCCCACGTTCGGGATTTTTTTGCGGATTTCATGAACCAAAGTTGGGATTTTTCGGGTCCAGGAATCTTCGGAAAAGCCGGGTTTACCCTCGAGTTAACGGACCAGAAATAGGGATAAGTGGGTATATTGGATATTTTTTTGTCCAGGCGGGTCACACTTCACATGCAGCATAGTAACTGCATAATTGAGAATTCAATTATCAGCCGCCTTTTTCCTATTCAGCCTGTGAACTACCTGTTATACTTGTGATATACCAATGACTTTTGCCTGCCTATTTAACGTGTACCTCTTCTGCTACCATGCACACAGCCTTCACCACCATCTTCTCTTCTCTGCTAAACTTCCCCTGCAACTCACCAAAGAAACCTGCAAAGAAAAGAAAAAAAAAACAAGAAACACACAACCCACTGCCACGTCATCACCCTCTTCCCTTTTTCTTCCTCTTTTCTTTTCTCCACCGACACCACACGACCACCACCACACCCGGCCGAATCACCGCCGAGCCATCACCACCATCGCCCTCCTCCTCTCTTTCCTCCCTCGTTCGTCACCCGTCGACACCGACAGAAGCCTCACCTCCTCGCCGCCTGTGCATCGACGACCCGAGCAAGACCCGCACCTTGTCCTCCTTCGCAACGCCGCCGCGTCGGTCTCCTCCCCTCACGCCACCCTCGCATCATCGCCGCCAGCAGCTGCCCTTGCCGCCTCGTCATACCTCTGTCGTGCCATCGCCTTGCCGTCTTGCTCCACAACGAACGCGCCGTCCCGTCGCCCGAGGTGAGATGGGTTGTGGTGTCGACCCGGATGGGTCACGATATAGGTCGGGTTGACCCGAGGGTTGGTAATCCGGGTCGCGCCTTTGGGCTGGGTTTGTTTGGGCTCATGGTCTGGGCTGACACGGCTGGGCCTATGCGCGAGCCTGACCTGGACTGATGAGCTCTTGTTGGCTTGCGCCTTGAGCCTGGGCTTGGGTTCTGGGGCCCAGTCCGGAATTTATAAAAAAAGAAAGAAAGAAAATATATTCTGAAAAAATTAAATATGGAGAGGAAAATTAATTTTGAGAAAGATTTCATGATATATATAACATATGGAAAAAAAATATAATAACAACTTGTAGAAATAATATTTTGGAAAGTACATACTTACGGAATAATTATGGAAAGAATATTATCAAAGTATTATACCAGAATAATATCCGGGTATAAGTCTAAGTATAGAAAGGTATTTTGACACTTGAAATAAATGGTGAATGATGATAATAATGGAAAATTAGCCGGGGGAGTAACCGAGACGAGTCAGTATTTATTTTTTCGGTACACAGTATTAGCATGGCATTTGCATATCATCTTATGTGTGCATATTATTTGATTGATATAGGAGCTGGTAACGAACAGTTTGCTGAGGAACCGGACTTGGAATTTGCTGGACATTTACATAATTGAATAATCGGCTAAGGTGAGGATGGATAACCTTTGTTATGTTGCCTGTAATACTTTGTGTGCTTTGTTGTTCGTTTGAACTGCTGAATTGTTGATTGTTGGCTGTTTGACTGCTGTGAATATTATTGTTGCCATTGGGTTGCGATATTGTTTCTCTGGATATTATGCTGAGATTGATGTTGAACTATTGACTGTGAAAAATTGAGAAATGGGAACTGGAAATTGGAAATTGGAAATGATTGAGTTGATGGAGTAATTGTCATGTGGAAAGTAGTGGTACGACCCGATGGTTTGAAAATTAATTTTGGGATGCTATGGTCGGTTACTTGGTTTGGTTACTTGATTTGGTTGGCATGTTGTTGCCTGTGGTTGGGGTATACCGAATACCCAGTGGTTCGGAAATACCGAATATCCGGTTGGCATGTTGATGCCTGTGGTTGGGGTATACCGAATACCCAGTGGTTTGGATATACCAAATATCCGGTTTTGGGACGTGCTCCCGGTATAGTAAGATATGGTATGATTCTTTGACCTAGCATCCGGAATTAATTGATAACCTGGTACGACCCTAGCTTGTCCAGTGACGGGGGCCCGGAAGATAAAATTGCAAATTATGTTAAATATTCTTTTGGTCTTGGCTCAGTCTTGTTTGAGATATGTTATTACTTGCCTGTGATTTCTTTTGAGTATTACGGTTGCATGCATATCACTGTTTATCCTTCGTCGGTGAGCACTTCGGACTCACCCCTCGCCTGCGGGGTTTCATCCCGTAGGTTAAGTTGTTTCGTAGTTCAGGTACAACGTTCGATGGCTGCTGCTTTCTTCTCCACCTGACTCCGGATCCATACCTCTGCTGCATGTGCATAAAGTCTTCCGCTGCTGTTCTATTACATATGATGCTGTATTATATTCCCGGTGCTGTGTTAGCTTGTTCATATGACTTTGAGGCTGTTTGTCACTCTGCCTCTGTTGCTTGCTCTTTTCTCTGCTACTGTTATATATTGTGAGCTGTGAGCTGCTGAATAATGGTCCCCGTGTTGGGTGATGGTTGTTGTATTTGTTTTTTTCAGTTGTACATACGGGTTGTTGTACTGTATTCCCTATTAATAAGAATAGTTTCGGCACGTGTTTACTGTGTTATGGTAAATACGGGTCGGGGCTCTTCAGTCTGGTAGCGGAGCAGGCAGTAGGTCATTAGGGACATGACTGTAAATGCATGGTTGCTTGTTTGTGCATAAGATCCGTCATGATATGATATGCATACATACATTCTCATATAGGTACGAATGGATCCGGTTGGAGGGAATCAGCATGCTGGAGTTCACCTAGATGATGATCAGGTATCGGTAGATCAACCGCAGTAAGTTGCGGGAGGTCCGGAACACCCTGCGAATGTTCCTTTGGGAGACCCTACGCAGATGTTAAACGTGGTAACCCAGATTCTGCAAAGGCAAGATGCCAGAGATGCTCGTATCGCAGCTGTGGAAGCTCGGGAACAGGAAAACCAGGGACCTGTTGAGGATCCAGTGTATATGAAGCTGGAAAAGCTTGGGGCTGAGGTTTTCACTGGTGTCACTACACCACAGGATGCTGATCGGTGGCTCAGACAGATGAACAGGGTTATGCTGAGGCTGACATGCAGGAATGACAGGTGGGCCAGATACGCCGCTGCCATGTTCCGAGGAGATGCCGTTGATTGGTGGGAGTCTACCACCAGGGATTTACCGACACCTATCACTATGCCGTGGAACCAGTTCATGGAGATGTTCCGAAGGAAGTTTGTTTCTGAGGCATACCAGGATCAGCTGAGACGCGAGTTTCTGGGACTGCAACAGGGACCGGATCAGATGGTCAATGATTATGAGATCAAGTTCAACCGCTTGTCCATCTATGCCAGTGAGTTTGTAGCTACTCCGGAGGCCCGATGTAAACGTTTCTGGGATGGTCTTCGATCTGGTATCCAAACAGTCATGGGATGCAAGGTCTATGAGATTTACCAGGACATGCTGACAGATACCCTGAGAGCTGAGATTATTTGGCTGAATAATGAGAAAGAGCAACAGGAGATCTGCAAGAGACAAGCTACACAGAGTTCTGGGGGACAGAACAAGAGGTTCCAGACACCTGCTAACTGATTAGGGTATGGACAGAGCTGCTCTATGCCAGTGAGTCAAGGACGTGGATGGAACAACAATACCTACAACCGAGGCAGTTCTTGGACTCAGTCTGGAGGGACTTCACCTGGGGATACTCGCCCGAGACTTCCTCTATCTCAGGTGAGGTGCTATGAGTGTAACGAAGTTGGGCACTACCGATATACTTGTCCCAAGTTGGGAAGATCTGGAGGTACAACACCTACTCAGACAGTGCACGCTTCAGTTGCCAGTGTTCCTAGTGGTTCTGGAGTTGGCCGAGGCCGAGGACGTGGAGCTGTTCCTGCTAGGACCCAGTCAGCCATGAATCAGAGTGCGGCTGTGCCGAGAGCTTTTGTTATCACCGCTGAAGAGGATCCAGAGAATGTCGATGTCATAGCAGGTACTTTTACAGTCTTTGGTAGTACTGCATATACTTTGATTGATCCTGGTGCTACGCATTCTTTTGTCGCGTAAAGTTTTGCAACACAACATAACTGTACGGAAGAAAATTTAACTTGTCCGATGAGGGTTAGGTTACCTGCGGGTATAGGGGTCAGATTAACCCATGTGTGTAGAGACGTTTCTCTTTCGTACGATAATGTGGTCTTTCTTGCACGGTTGGTTGTGATGGACATGGGAAGTTTCGATATTATTCTAGGGATGGATTGGTTGTCGAGGTACAGTGCTTTGGTAAACTGTCGGACCAAGGAAGTGCTGTTGACTTCCGATGGTGGACAACAGGTTTTGTTGACAGGTATTGGGAGAGTTGCTACTACATGTAGTATCTCTGCTAACCAGGATGTTGGAATGAAGCCACATGGTCCAGATGCCTTGTTGACTCATGTCAAGGGCGAAAACGTTCAGACTCCAGTTTTGGGAGACATCATAGTTGTTAGAGTTTCCAGATGTGTTTCCGGAGGATTTTCCAGGATTGCCACCTGACAGGGAAGTTGAGTACACCATCAATTTGATGCCAGGAGTGACACCTATCTCGATGGCCCCATATCGGATGGCACCGATAGAACTTCATGAGTTGAAGAAGCTGTTGGATGAGTTGCTTGAGAAGGGTTTCATCAGACCTAGTACATCACTTTGGGGATCACCGGTCCTCTTTGTGAAGAAGAAGGATGGCAGTTTACGGATGTGTATGGACTACCGCCAGTTGAACAAAGTGACGGTGAAGAGCAAGTATCCGCTTCCTAGGATTGATGATCTTTTCGATCAGTTACAGGGAGCTACCGTGTTTTCCAAGATTGATCTTTGGTCTGGATATCACCAAGTCAAGATTGCAGAGAAGGACATACCGAAGACAGCCTTCCGCACTCGGTATGGTCATTTTGAGTTCAAAGTGGTTCCTTTTGGCTTGACTAACGCACCTGCAGTTTTCATGTGCTTGATGCATTTGGTCCTGAACGAGTTCTTGGATAAGTTCGTGGTAGTCTTCGTCGACGATATTCTGATATACTCCAAGAACAGGGAAGAACATGAAGAGCACATGAGGGTAGTACTGCAGAGGTTGCGAGAGAAAGAGTTGTATGCCAAGTTCAGCAAGTGCGAGTTCTGGCTTGAAGAGGTTGCATTCCTTGGACATGTTGTATCCAGGGATGGGATTAAGGTTGATCTTGCCAAAGTAAAAGCTGTTCTAGAGTGGGAGCCGCCCAAGACGGTATCAGAGGTCAGAAGTTTTCTTGGCCTTGCAGGATATTACCGGAGGTTCATCGAGGGTTTTTCTTTGATAGCTAGTCCTATGACCAAGCTGTTGAAGAAAGACCAAGCATTTGTTTGGAGTGATGCCTGCCAGAAGAGTTTTGATGAACTGAAGAAGAAGTTGACATCAGCGCCAGTTTTGACAGTACCTAAGCCAGGAGTGGAGTATGTGTTATTTTGCGATGCTTCAGGTCTTGGTTTGGGAGCAGTTCTGATGCAAGAAGGCTGAGTGATTGCCTATGCTTCGAGACAGTTGAGGCCGCATGAGAAGAATTATCCGACACATGATCTAGAGATGGCCACAGTGATTCTTGCTTTGAAGATTTGGCTACACTACCTGTTTGGAGAGAGATGCCGGATTTTCACAGATCATAAGAGTCTCAAGTAAATCATGACTCAAAAGGAGCTTAACCTGCGACAAAGACGTTGGGTTGAGTTGCTGAATGATTATGATTGTACTATTGAGTACCACCCTGGAAAAGCTAATGTTGTAGCTGATGCTTTGAGCCAGAGACAACCAAAAGATGCTTCCACGACCTACTCGATATCATCTCTTATCGAGTTAAGGAAGATGGAAGTTGACTTGTCAGTTGATGAGACAGGAGCTTTGTTGACACATATTGAAGTCAAGTCTAACCTAAGAGGCTGGATTGTGGAGTTACAAGATGGAGATCCCGACCTGATCAAGCTGAAGGAAGCAGTCCACAGTGGAATAGAAGATAAGTTTCACATAGCCGAGGACAGTGCACTGATGCTGGGAAAGCGCCTATGTGTACCCAGTGTTGGTGACCTGCACAGTCAGATTCTGGAAGAGGGACATATGACGCCGTATGCTATGCATCCCGGGAGCACCAAGATGTATCAGAATTTGAGGAGTCATTTCTGGTGGCCACGCATAAAGAAAGATGTAGCCGAATATGTTGCTAAGTGTATCACCTGCCAGCAAGTGAAAGCTGAGCATCAGGCTCCAGCTGGGAAGATGAGACCATTGACAGTACCAGAATGGAAGTGGGAGATGATTACTATAGATTTTGTGGTCGGATTACTGTTGACTCGACGTCAGCATGATGCTATTTGGGTTATCGTTGACCGACTTACAAAATCAGCCCATTTTCTTCTCATTCGACAGACAGACACCTTGGATAAGTTGGCGAAGCAGTATGTTGCTGAGATTGTGAGGCTACATGGAATTCCTAAGTCCATAGTCTCGGACAGAGATCCAAGGTTCACATCACGATTTTGGAAGAGTTTGCAAGCAGCTTTGGGTACGAAGTTGAGTTTCAGTACCGCGTTTCATCCTCAGACAGATGGACAGTCAGAAAGGACTATTCAGACACTGGAAGATATGCTAAGGGCTTGTGCTCTTAACTTCAGTGGGAGTTGGGACCAGTATTTGCCTTTAGCAGAGTTTGCCTACAACAACAGTTATCATTCCAGTACTGGCATGCCACCGTTCGAAGCTCTCTACGGAAGGAAATGCCGAAGTTCAGTTTGTTGGGATGAAGAGGGTCTTCGTTTGATCGTTGGTTCAGACTTGGTTAAGCAGACAGTTGACAAGATTCAGACAGTTAAGCAGAGTATGAGAGCAGCACAGGACCGAAAGAAGAGTTATGCCGATAAGCATCGTCGTGAGATGGAGTACCAGGTGGGTGAAAGAGTTTTCCTCCGAGTTGCACCTTGGAAGGGTGTAATCAGAATCGGGAAAAGAAGGAAGCTGAGTCCCAGGTACATCGGGCCGTATGAGATCGTGGAAAGGGTTGGACCCTTGGCGTACAGATTGTCTCTACCAGAGGAGTTGTCACGGATTCATGACGTGTTCCATGTCTCCATGTTGAGGAGGTGTAGATCAGATCCGAGCCATGTGGTTACTGCAGCAGATGTTGAGGTCGCAGAGGATCTTACGTATACAAAGTCGCCAGAGCAGATTCTTGCCCGGGAAGTCAGACAGTTGAGGAACTGAGTTATTCCGATGGTAAAGGTTAAGTGGAATAAGCACTCTGCGAACAAGTCTACGTGGGAAGTCGAGGAGCATATGCGTTCTCAGTATTCGCACTTATTCACAGCTTCGGAGTGAATTTCGAGGACGAAATTCTTTTTAAGGTGGGTAGGCTGTAACAGCCCCGGTAAAAATGAAATTTTTACCGGGACTATTTAAGTTAATTTACAGTAATTTACCATTGATTTTATTCTTGGGAAATTAAATTATGGTAAATCGAGCATCAGATTCCGAAACCGAGCCTTGTCCCACTTTCGGGATTTTTCTGCGGATTTCACGGACCAAAGTTAGGATTTTTCGGGTCTAGAAATCTTCGGAAAAGTCGGGTTTACCCTCGAGTTAACGGATCAGAAATAGGGATAAGTGGGTATATTGGATATTTTCTGGTCCAGGCGGGTCACACTTCACATGCAGCATAGTAACTGCATAATTGAGGATTTAATTATCACCCGCCTTTTTCCTATTCAGCCTGTGAACTACCTGTTATACTTGTGACATACCAGTGACTTTTGCCTGCCTATTTAATGTGTACCTCATCTGCTACCATGCACACAGCCTTCACCACCATCTTCTCTTCTCTGCTAAACTTCCCCTGCAACTCACCAAAGAAACCTGCAAAGAAAAGAAAAAAAAAAAAAAAAACAAGAAACACACAACCCACTGCCACGTCATCACCCTCTTCCCTTTTCCTTCCTCTTTTCTTTTCTCCACCGACACCACACGACCACCACCACACCCGGCCGAACCACCGCCGAGCCATCACCACCATCGCCCTCCTCTCTTTCCTCCCTCGTTCGTCACCCGCCGACACCGACAGAAGCCTCACCTCCTCGCCGCCTGTGCACCGACGACCCGAGCAAGACCCGCATCTTGTCCTCCTTCATGACGCCGCCGCGTCGGTCTCCTCCCCTCACGCCACCCTCGCATCATCGCCGCCAGCAGGTGCCCTTGCCGCCTCGCCGTGCCTCTGTCGTGCCATTGCCTCGCCGTGCCTCTGTCGTGCCATCGCCTCGCCGTCTAGCTCCACAACGAACGCGTCGTCCCGTCGCCCGAGGTGAGATGGATTGTGGTGTCGACCCGGATAGGTCACGATATGGGTCGGGTTGACCCGAGGGTTGGTAATCCGGGTCGCGCCTTTGGGCTGGGTTTGTTTGGGCTCGTGGTCTAGGCTGACACGCCTGGGCCTATGCGCGGGCCTGGCCTGGACTGATGAGTTCTTGTTGGCTTGGGCCTTGAGCCTGGGCTTGGGTTCTGGGGCCCAGTCCGGAATTTTTTTTAAAAAAAGAAAGAAAATATAATCTAGAAAAATTAAATATGGAGAAGAAAATTAATTTTGAGAAATATTTCATGATATATATAACATATGAAAAAAATATATATAATAACAACTTGTAGAAATAATGTTTTGGAAAGTACATACTTACTGAATAATTATGGAAAGAATATTATCAAAGTATTATACCAGAATAATATCCGGGTATTAGTCTAAGTATAGAAAGGTATTTTGACACTTGAAATAAATGGTGAATGATGATAATAATGGAAAATTAACCGGGGGAGTAACCGAGACGAGTCAGTATTTATTTTTCCGGTACACAGTATTAGCATGGCATTTGCATATCATCTTATGCGTGCATATTATTTGATTGATATAGGAGCTGGTAACGAACAGTTTGCTGAGGAACCAGACTTGAAATTTGCTGGACATTTCCATAATTGAGTAATCGGCTAAGGTGAGGATAGATAACCTTTGTTATGTTGCCTGTAATACTTTGTGTGCTTTGTTGTTCGTTTGAACTGCTGAATTGTTGATTGTTGGCTGTTTGACTGCTGTGAATATTATTGTTGCCATTGGGTACACTATAACAAAGAGACCTATAATACGACTCTAACTACAACTTGATAACTGACACCTTTTAACTCTTTACCCTTGACCTTTAACCTTTAACCTTTACTAACTCAACTACCTCATTAACAGTACACCTTTCATCACCATGCTGGGCTACCAAACTTTTAATTAAAACCCTACTATACCAGCCAATGAACCAAACCAATGTTGATTTGGTTGGCATGTTGTTGCCTGTGGTTGGGGTATACCGAATACCCAGTGGTTCGGATATACCGAATATCCGGTTGGCATGTTGATGCCTGTGGTTGTGGTATACCGAATACCCAGTGGTTTGGATATACCAAATATCCGATTTTGGGACGTGGTCCCGGTATAGTAAGATATGGTATGGTTTTTTGGCCTAGCATCCGGAATTAATTGATAACCTGGTACGACCCTAGCTTGTCCAGTGACGGGGACCCGGAAGATAAAATTGCAAATTATGTTAAATATTGTTTTGGTCTTGGCTCAGTCTTGTTTGAGATATGTTATTACTTGCCTGTGATTTCTTTTGAGTATTACGGTTGCCTGCATATCACTGTTTATCCTTCGTCGGTGAGCACTTCGGACTCACCCCTTGCCTGCGGGGTTTCATCCCGTAAGTTAAGTTGTTTCGTAGTTCAGGTACGACGTTCGATGGCTGCTGCTTTCTTCTCCACTTGACTCTGGATCCATACCTCCGCTGCATGTGCATAAAGTCTTCCGCTGCTGTTCTATTGCATATGATGTTGTATTATATTTCCGGTGCTGTGTTAGCTTGTTCATATGACTTTGAGGCTGTTTGTCACTCTGCCTCTGTTGCTTGCTTTTTTCTCTGCTGTTGTTATATATTGTGAGCTGTGAGCTGCTGAATAATGGTCCCCGTGTTGGGTGATGGTTGTTGTATTTGTTTTTTTTAGTTGTACATACGGGTTGTTGTACTGTATTCCCTATCAATATGAATAGTTTCGGCACGTGTTTACTGTGTTACGGTAAATACGGGTCGAGGCGCTTCAGTTAAAGTTTACTTTATTAAATTAAGTCATCCGTTTAATTAAGGCCGTTTTAAAAGCCCGGGTCCGTTAATGCATATGATCCAAAGGCTCGGGTTTTACCCAAAATCCGTTTCCGGGCTCGCCGGAAAATTCCATGTACATCGGAAACTCGCCGGATTCCGGCAACACTGTTCACGGCAGTCCTCAAGGTCCCTTGCTATTCTTCCTCGCCCAGCAAAACGTCAAAACCACACCACCAGGACATCAATCTGGCCATCAACAGACACACCATCTCCACGGCAACACTTCGGTGTCTGGTGTTCCACCACACAGCCACATCCACCGTCCAAAATACCCCAACCCACAGCCACAACAACTCAACCGGAGACATCACAGCAACCCACACCCGATTCAACAATTCAGAGCCACAAACAGAGAACAACAACAAAGACGAGACCCGATTAGTCCAAACTGTCTCGAATCGGGTCAGGAAGAAGAGAAAGGAAAAGAAAGGTAGGAAGAGGAAAATGGATCTGTGACGCGTCTTACCCACACTACCACGGGACGGCGACGGTCATGACGGATCGAAGGTGAGAGTGGCGCGACAGAAATCGAGGAGAGGAAGAGGGTGCAGCGACGGCAGATTTGAGGAGGAGGAATCAGACCTCCCTTGCGCGGTGGCAGCTCGGGCTCAGTTCTTTCGATTGGAACATGGGCAGAGGCTAATGAGGAGGTGGCTGCGAACGGGTGAAGAGAAGAGAAAAGAAAGGAGCAGTGGTGTGGCGTGAGGTGGTTGGCGGCGGCAATGGTGGACAAGGGTGGTGGTATCGGGTTTGGTGAAGGAGGAAGAAAAGAAAAGAAAAAGAAAAGAGAGGAGGAAGGAAGCAGATGATTCACGAGAAGAAATGATGTGTGTGACTGATTGAGGGAGAAGCTGAGAAAATTATGAGAGTGAGAAAGAGACTATTAGGGTGCGTGGTGTCAGGAAGAAAGGGGAAGAAAGAGGGAAAGAGGGGAGGAAGGAGACGGGGAAGGTGAGGGGAAAGTCAGGAGGAAAAAGGAGGAAAAAAAGAGGAGAAAAGAAAGGAGAAAAGGATGGTTGTCGAGCAATAATTTTGCCCTGCCGACAATGAAACGACGTCGTTTAGACGTCTACAGTGCTGTCCAGTCAACACTCCCAAAAGCCTTGTCAAAACGTAAGGTTTGACAAGGTGTTGTGTGTTTTATGTTTTGGCTTCGCCAAAACTACGTCGTATCAGTCAAAACCACACAGAACCTTGTGTTTTGACTTAACCTTTGTAAATCATATGCATAATTAAATATATTCCGATTCTTTAAAAATTTAAAATAAACTCCAAACATGAATTTTTCTTTTCAAAATATAATTGGTAAATTAATGCAACATAAATATCATAGCAAAATAATAATAATATTACTACTAATGTTGATTAGGAAAATAATAATAATGATAACAATAATAACAATAATAATAATTTTTGAGAATAGTAAAAATAATAGTAAAAATAATGAAAATAGACTCGGATTGGTAAAATTATTGATTAACCGTGATAAAAATTTATTAACCATCGTAAAAGGCAAAACAACTTGGTAAAAAAAAATCACAAAAATTTTACCCGGGTCGTTACATTCTACCTTCCTTAAAGGAATTTCATCCCCGAAATTCATACCGTAATCCACCAATCCCAGAAACCGATATATATAGTTATCATGATCATCAATCCTTCCACAATTCATCAAATCTGTGAACTCAAAATTATCACCCATGAATCACAATTAAATTTTCCAAATAAATTTTTGGATTTTATCTCCCGAACCATGTCGGTCGTTACCTCAAAATTTATTTCTAACATAATCATCCATCAAATAATAATTTTTTTTCCTTCTAATTCCACCAAAATTAGCAAAGATCATTACTTCAAGTATAGCTTTTAAATTACTTTCACAAAATCATCAAATCATCAACCCATTTCTTAAAAAGAAAATTGAATCACCTCCAAAATCATAGAACTTTCCAAGAATATTTATCCATTCCTCAACTCAAGTTATCACGTCATAAACAAAGCAGTACCCAAAAATCATCTTTTTTTTTCACAACCTTAAGGTCATATAATATCATATCATCACTAAAAGATATAACAACCAAAACCCAAAATCAAATCTTACTTGTTCTGTCGAAACTTCCGATACGCGGATATAACAAGGTAGAATCTTTAAAGACGTTTCATTATCAAAATCATAAACTTTCCAAAAACAATGGTTTCATCATATAAAAATATTTATCCCACAGCCTAAGCTGTAAATGTCATTTTATCAAACTCATCATTTAAAAACTTATTTTTTCCAAAACTTTGGATCAACCAAAACAACAGTATTGTAAAGTACTGAAATACGGATAACTTGTCGTTCAAATGTATTTATGAGAAAGAATACTCACATGTGAATGTTCTGCAGCAAGCTGGTGTCCCTCGACTAGATCCATTATGCACTTACCATATGAGTATGCATGCAATTATGATAATAATGTGGAGCGAGTTATGCACAACAAACAGGCATAATAAACACCCAAGGACCTACCGCCCACTCCGCTACCAAAATGAAACACCCCGACCCAAATTTACCCAACAAATAGGAATTACCATACAATTGTGCCGACACGTGGCACAAACAGTAGATTCAACAGAAAACTGGCCCAATGGCTCAATGATAATAACATATCTCCCGACCTCGGGAATCTCAATAGTAATAGCACAACGGAAGCATTTATAAACTCAGTGTCAACATATGCAAAACCCGATGCAACTAATGGATCCGAGTCCTGCTCGAGGGTACACTGTAGCCGCCGGAATGCAATCCTGATCTAACCTGCAAGAACTATGTGAAGGGTGAGACCAACCACTGTCTCACCGATAAACTAATAAACCGAAGTATACAAGCAACCATAATATCAACAAGCAGTACATCAAATAACATCAGGATAGAAGAAGTAACTATTAGGAATATAATACCAACATCAGGCTAAAAGATAATTTACGAAAGCAGCGAAAGAACGGCCACAAGTACAATATAATACTATATCCTTCATGCAGAAACATCATTACTCAAATCATAACATCACGAATAACCTCAACATCAACGATGAGACTCCACAACTCCACATGACTGAGACATACCATGAAACCTCATGATACTAAATTTCCAAGTTATTCCAACCAATTTCCTCCAATAGAATCCCCGAATCAAATGTTGGCCATGCCGCGGTAAAAAGAACAACACAGGACCGTTACGGGTCCAAGGCCGTTACGGGCCAAATCAAATCACAAGGTCGTTACGGACCCAAACTACCGCCTGGACGTACCAAAATCCAATCCTCATGAGTGGTGTTACCACATCTCATTTTATTTTTCTCTCTGACTCTCTCATCAATCGAATCAAGACTGAGCCAAGGCTAAAGGTCATCTATACTGAATCAATTTTACTTCCACTGGCTCTGTCACGGAATAAGCTAGGGTCGTACCAGGTTATCAACATATTCCGGGTGTCAGATCAAAAGAGAACCCAGGGATAGACATCCCAATAATCAAACAGGGATAGACATCCTAAAAGAGAATCCAGGGATAGACATCCCAATAATCAAACAGGGATAGATATCCTAAAAGAGAATCCAAGGATAGACATCCCAAATATCAATCACGAGATAGGCATCCCAAATAGAACACAGAGATAGACATCCCAAATATCAATCACGGGGGCCATGAAGCTCTAATCACCAGGATATAACATTTTGTGTGTAACAATTAAGATTTATGTGAGAAAATAAAATTTAAGAGGGGCCAAATACATAGAACTTATATGAAAAAGTTAAAGGTTCAGGGACCGTACGAAAATATTACAATAGGACTTATATGGAAAGTTTAAAAACTCGGGGGGCCATGGAGCTCTAATCACCAGGATGGCGATTCTAAAGGTGGTGGAGAAAAGGCTAAGTTCGGGAGTTATACATCATCAACCAAGTCAAATCACAGCAACTCGACTTTATAATTAATAAAAATCAAACCTGAACTTTGAGCAGCACCAAGCAATAAATCACAGCAACCAAGCCAAACAGATCCACAAGCTCAACAAAATCCCACAATTCGACTTTTTATAATTAATAAAAATCAAACCTGACTTTGACGAACCCTCCTTGTCCAGCAGCCCTTTCCTTCAGTTTGTTTTTGCCTAATCGATGTTGGTGTAGCAAATCAAAAGATCCAACAACCAAGTCCTATTCCGTAAAGGATTGGTCTGCAGCAACGTGTTGGCGCGCCTCTGGTGCACCGATTGGCACCAGAACAGAACCAACAGCCTACAACTCCTCTTCCTTCACGAATAAAACTTCTGCTCCACTACCACTTGTCACGGGCACAGGATGGCGCAGTGAAAGTGGTAGCGGAGCACAAGTTTTATTCGTGAAGGAAGAGGAGTTGTAGGCTGCTGGTTCTGATCTGGTGCCAATCGGCGCACTGCAGGCGCACCAGAGGCGCACCCGCAGACGTACCAGAGGCGCGCCAACACGTTGCTGCAGACCAATCCTTTACGGAATAGGACTTGGTTGTTGGATCTTTTGATTTGCTACACCAACATCGATTAGGCAGAAACAAACTGAAGGCAAGGGCTGCTGGACAAAGAGGGTTCGTCAAAGTCAGATTTGATTTTTATTAACTATAAAAAGTCGAATTGTGAGATTTTGTTGAGCTTGTGGATCTGTTTGGCTTGGTTGCTGTGATTTGTTGCTTGGTGCTCGTCAAAGTTCAGGTTTGATTTTTATTAATTATAAAGTCGAGTTGCTGTGATTTGACTTGGTTGATGATGTATAACTCCCAAACTTACATCCTGGTGATTAGAGCTCCATGGCCCCCCGAGTTTTTAAACTTTTCATATAAGTCCTATTGTAATATTTTCGCATGGTCCTTGAACTTTTAATTTTTTTCATATAAGTTCTATGTATTTGGCCCCTCTTAAATTTTATTTTCTCACATCAATCTTAATTGTTACACACAAAATGTTATATTGGCCTCTTCTAATAATTATATCTAGCTCCGATACTGCCTACCTGTATTGAATGATTAATTTTGTTCTCTCACCAAGTTAAAACATAGATTAGTTGATTTGTTAGTTTGATTAGTAATTTTGTGAGTCTTACGTGTTAGGATAATAATTTTTAACATTATTATCCACCCAGATATCGAACCGGAAACTGACTGACATGGGCGTGCATACAGTGGTTCGATATCCGATTTTCGATTCTGTATTCGGGTTGGTTATTTTAATTAATAATTATTATTGAAGCCCACAAAATCGTTAATTATACTGCCAGATTAGCTAATCTCTTATTAACCGGACGAAGGGACTAAAATAATTATTTAAAATGAGTATGGGATATGATTAATCGTTATTAGAGGTATAAGGGGAGCAATGATATATTTTATCCAATTTTTTTTTTTGGTGCTTGACAATATCTACAGTAGATAAAAAAATATATCTTTAATAGTTGATCCCATTGCCTAATGTGAACTCGTAGAAAAAAAAAAAAGAATAAAGGCATCCTTGCGGATTTAGTGAAGCGGAAAAGTACAAAGGCGGCAAATACTTGTAAGAAAGTTTGACCAAAGAAATGGATCCATAGGAATGGTCAATACCTTTTTGTGTGGTTAGGGAATAGTCAATATTCAACAAACGTGCCTTTGGAAAACAACCAAAAGCACGAAGCTTCGAAGCACTAGACCAAGTTGCCTGTAAACGTCACCAAATGAATCGAGTGATTCTCGCTTTCACTCTTCGTCTCTGCTGCAATCTTTTAAAGTCCCCATCACCGGTACAATTGGTTGACCAAAGAATTTAGGTTCTCAGCATTTAGTGCCACTAAACTAACCATAATCATCATCAAAACTACATAACTACCCCTAATTACCTCTAGGCTGGTGGTTAAAGTTCAATCTCCCTGCCAGTCAAAAAGGAATTAAAGACCAAAGATAAGTTTACTGGTAGGATAAACCCCACGAGGGCAATTTAGCTTCTAGAACAACAGGTCCCACCAGCATCTAACCACACATACTTTTGATTAACCCAACATCTAAACTAACAACACCAGCAGGAACAAAGGCAACAGGAAAACAAGACAAACTCAGGTTTTAACTTGTAAACAATTCATGTTTCCAGTGTGAACACACAATGATACCAGGAATTTCAGATTAAAAGAATTGAATCGTAAGTTTTAGACATTCTGTGGACTGTTAAAGTATACTTCTATGTTGTAAATACTTGTAAATTCCACCCAACTTTACTATGTACTGCCATGTCCTTTGAGCTCCACGCCCAATCCTAATACTTATATTACCCTTAATTCTATCCTAACCCAAATCTATCCAATATTCCAATACCACAAATCATGCACTCAAACAGGATCATTCTAGCCCGAAGTCTTTGGTGCCATTGCAACCAAGAGGTGCCATGTCCTTGAAACTTGTATTGTGAAAATCCGTGATGTCAAGTAGGCCCAACATGAAAGGATTTTTCATCGTCTGGTACATGTACATTAATTGATCCGTGAAAGATCCAAAAAAAAATGACGACCCACAGCAGTTGACTTACCCAGTCACTTTCACTCTTTCAAGTCCCCAGTGGCGCCCATGCAATTATTGTCATTTTCAGTGCTATTTCTCCTACCTAAGCAACGGACATATTAATAAACCACTCCCATCTCATCACCTCTGCAACCCAAATGCCACACAGAGCTCCACCACCACCAGCTCGCCACCGGAAAAAAAAAAAAAGAAACTAAACACAACCTGAGCAAGTGAGTTTCACCAAGCCAAATGTCAAAACTGCCCATTCCTTTTGTCCAGGTTTCCTTCCCGCTCTTCCTATTGCTCCTCATAGCCTTACCCTTTGAAGTAATTTCACAAGATGCCAACACAGAGCAAACCATCCTACTGGACCTTAAGGACCAGCTGGGGAACCCTTCAGCCCTTCAATGGAACTCCTCCACCTCACCGTGCAGTTGGCCGGAGATTACATGCACCGACGGCACGGTCACCGAACTTTCGCTCCGTAATATAAACATCACAGTCCCAATCCCAGCAAGAATCTGTGACCTGAAAAACCTGACAGTAGTAGACTTGGCCTACAACTACATCCCTGGTGGGTTTCCAAAAGTTTTTTACAACTGCTCAAAGCTCCAATACTTGGACCTTTCACAGAACTATTTCGTGGGTCCAATTCCTGATGACATTGATCGACTTTCAAAGCTGCAGTACATAGACCTGGGTGCTAATAACTTCACCGGCAATATCCCACCATCCATAGGCAATCTGCCAGAGCTGCAAAAGCTGTTTCTTTACCAGAATCAGTTCAATGGTACGTTTCCTAAGGAGATTGGCAACTTGGCCAATCTGGAAGAGCTAGGCATGGCTATTAATGGGTTTGTTCCCTCACCAATACCAGTCGAGTTTAGTCGGTTAAAGAAGTTGAAGTACTTATGGATGGCCTCTGCGAATTTGATTGGTCAGATACCTGAAAGTTTCAGCAGCCTGACAACTCTTGAGCACTTGGACTTGGCACTGAACCACTTGGAAGGTAACATTCCTGCAGTATTTTTTACATTCAAGAACCTAAGTGGATTGTATCTCCAGAATAATAGATTTCAGGGCGAGATACCTCAGTTGGTAGAAGCATTGAATTTGGTTGAACTTGAGCTTGGAATGAACAACTTGACTGGCACTATACCAAAAGATATTGGCAAGTTACAGAAATTGGAACTGTTTAGTGTATTTGGTAACAAATTATCAGGCGAGGTACCGCCAAGTTTAGGTCTTCTTCCTGCTTTGAAGACTTTTAAGCTTTTCGACAATAACTTCAGTGGAGTATTGCCACCAGAAATGGGCCTCCATTCGAGGCTTGAAGAGTTTGATATTGCAACAAATCAATTCACTGGCCAGCTACCTGCAAATCTTTGTGCTGGTGGTGCTCTGGAAGGATTGGTTGTATTTGAGAACAACATTAGTGGAGAGGTGCCTCAGTCGCTAGGTAACTGCAGGAGTTTGCGAACTGTTCAGCTTTACAAGAACAACTTCTCGGGTGAAATACCTTCAGGATTTTGGACAGCCACCAACATTACATCTTTGAGGTTGCATTATAATTCATTTTCAGGCACACTTCCTGAGACGGTGGCATGGAACTTGACGAGATTGGAGATCGGCAACAACAAAATTTCTGGGTCCATTCCTAAAGGAATCTCTAAATGGGGGAATTTGGTTGTTCTTGAGGCTAGCAACAATCTACTGTCAGGTGAAATTCCTGTGGAGTTGACAAGTCTGTCTCGTCTGGATACTCTTTCCCTTGATGGAAACCAACTTTCAGGTCAGCTTCCCTCACAAATAATCTCTTGGAATTCCCTGACAGCCTTAAATCTATCCAGAAATGGACTTTCTGGCCAAATCCCTGTGGAGTTTGGGTCTTTACCGGACCTCAATTATTTAGACTTGTCTAATAACCATTTCTCTGGTCAAATACCATCCGAGCTGGGCAAATTGACGCTTAATTCACTCAACTTGTCATCCAATCAACTTTACGGGCAAATCCCACGTCAGTTTGATAACCTTGCTTATGAGAACAGCTTCCTAAATAATTCAAGACTGTGTGCTGTTAACACAAACCTAAACCTTCCAAAATGTTATGCCAAAATGGACGAATCCAGCAAGTTGGCCACTCGATTTCTAGCCTTGATTCTGGTTGCTACCATAACAGTCTTCCTGGTGACTGTTGTATGTACCTTTCTTGCCATCAGAGACTATCGGAGAAAGAAGCAAAAGCGAGATCTAGCGACATGGAAGCTGACCTCATTCCACAGATTGGATTTCACTGCAGCAAACATTTTGCATTACTTGACCGAGAATAACCTGATTGGAAGCGGCGGGTCAGGGAAGGTATATCGTATCCCTGTTAATGTTAATGGGGGAGGAGGATTCGTCGCCGTGAAGCGGATTTGGAACAACCGGAACCGGGATTACACGCTTGAAAAAGCATTCCTGGCAGAGGTGGAAATATTGGGCACAATTAGGCATGCCAATATAGTGAAGTTGTTGTGTTGTATATCAAGCGAAGACTCGAAGCTTCTTGTTTATGAGTACATGGTTAATCACAGCCTTGATGGCTGGCTTCATGGAAAGAAGCGGAAATCACTATCTGCTGCTACTGCAGTCCTCCATGTGGGTTTGGATTGGCCTGCAAGGTTGCAGATTGCAATTGGAGCTGCACAAGGCCTCTGCTACATGCACCACGACTGCTCCCCACCAATTATTCACCGGGATGTGAAGTCGAGTAATATCCTGTTGGATTCTGAATTCAAGGCAAGAATAGCTGATTTTGGTCTGGCCAAAATGTTGGCTAGGCAAGGAGAATCTCACACAATGTCTGCTGTGGCGGGCTCTTTCGGTTACATTGCCCCAGGTAAGAGCATTCATTAACTTTCAAAAATTTTACATTGGCTCAACTAAAATATTGGTCATCTAAGATAATCGGTTTGACATTTTTGCTGTTGTGCTGCAGAATATGCTTATTCGACCAAAGTGAATGAGAAAATTGATGTGTATAGCTTTGGAGTTGTACTCCTGGAACTCGTAACAGGAAGAGAAGCTAACTGTGGAGATGAGCACACTAGCCTTGCAGAATGGGCATGGAAGCACAGTGGAGAGGGAAAGGCTTTTACTGAATGCCTGGATGAGGAGATTAAGCAGCCATGTTACTTGCAAGAAATGATTGATGTGTTCAAGCTAGGCCTTATGTGTACAAACACATTACCTTCTTCCAGGCCTTCCATGAAGGATGTTTTGCAGGTACTACACAAATGTTGTCCGGAGTCTAAGAAAAAGACAGGAAATGAATTTGATTTTGCACCTCTTCTTGGAGGCACTGCTACTTATCTTTCTAGCTACAGAAAAAGTAAGAAAGTGGCAGATGATGTACAAGATGGAACCTTAGTTTACAGTGTATAATGTAGCATCATCAGCTTCCCAATCCTTTTGGGCCTAGCGAGATGCGTTGTACAGTGTACTATAGTAGTGTAGAAGTAGATGTTTTTCCTCTCGAGCTGTGAAGTAGGCAGGCTGCTAAATTTTGATAAGAATGGAATCTATATCTTTCCTTCTTTTCTTTATAAGCTTTTCTAATCCTTTTGTGGTTGAAAATTATGGAAATGGTATCAAGCAAGAACATCAAAATGTGCAGCAAAAAATTGCTTACTGGGAAGCAAAGTCACCCACACTGAAATCCGTGCTGTATCCATTTTAAGAACCGTAAATAGTAACAAAATCTGATGAAAAGAAAACGAAATGCTCATTAAGGGTAGGCAAGTGACTGTCTAATGCTTACAACAAGTGTAGGAATTTGATCTGTACATATATTCCAGCAACCAAAAAGACTGCGGAACGCACGGTTTGTTCATCAATGTCGTGCGGTAAAGAAAAAGTCATGGGTAAGGGAGATGTCCAGATACTTGTTAGTTAGTAATACACAGGAGAAGCAACAATTTTCAACTGTTTTTTTCCACAGAAATTAGCTCTTCTGCATTTGAAATGTAGCATATCATAAAGGCCGAGGAGAAATAACTCTGGCAATATGAAAGCAGGAAACAGCGGAAAGATCACATAGAAGATTAAACTTTACCAGAATAGCGATTGGCATGGAATCAGGATTAGTCGGGACAAGGACAAAGCTTATGGGAAAAAGAATGAAGAGAAGATTAAAACCTTATCATCAAGGATTTTTTCTAATCTAATATCATCTACTAAATAAATTATACTTAAATTAGAGATTTGACACGGTGGGGTGCTGGCTTATGACGCGTAGCAGGAGAGGGTGTCCGCTGGTGTTCCGGTTGGGCGGTCTCTCTTATGAGGAGGGTCTAATGCCAGGATGTAACCATATTGACCGGAGCCTAGACCGACCAGGGTGACAACACCGATGCCTTTTTTTTTAAAAAAAAAAAATTAGAGATTTGACCATACTAGAGTGAATCAGAACAGCTGCCTAGTGACTGATGATGGATTAATTAAAAAATAAAAAAGAATGAAGCTTCGTGCTAAGTTGCCTGCAACGTCACTAATCATCCGTCAGCTCACTCCCTTTGTTTGTCCTCATTGAGCCACGTGACAATCACGAGAGGGGCGACTTGACCAGAAAGATTTGTCCCCGACGTCTAGCCCAGCGAGTCATGCAATTTATAGGAAACAAAAAAAAGTATCCAGATAAATTTGCTAATAATAAATATTTTTATTATTCCCGTGGCAACCCGTAAACCTATTACAATTTATTCGACTACTAACTAATTATTTGAAAATTGAATTGTATAATTTTTTTCGGCAAAAAAACATATTATAAAAAACTTTGTACGCTGCTAGAAAACTTCTTTTCCTGAATGAAATAGTCCGAGAGTAATAAACGCTATAATTTCATTCAAGTAGGTTGGGTGTGCGATTCGTCAAGCCCGGATGGACAATGAAAACATATAGAAACACTCGTGTTGGTTAAAGTTCGATGTAACCAAAGTTAGTCAAAAAGCAAGTCACAGAGAGAGGTTTTTACTATATTTAGCTTTTTTTTAAGCTTTCTAGAGTAAAGGTCCAACCATCATCTACCAGTACTTGCCAGAAATGACGTAAAGGGTGATGCAATATGCCATAACTAAACAAAAGAAAACAAAGCAAAGGAAAGTAGGAAACTGTACAATTACAAACACTCCGGATTGAAAAATCAACTAAATAATTCAAAAAAAAAAAAAGACTTAAAACAAAGGGATGAAAAAATATCCATACCAAACGAAAATAAATAGACTAGTAGCCTAAATCACAATTAGCTAGGCTTACTTAAGAACCCAATTAGATTTACTAGTCATGGCATGCCATTAAGTTCCGATTGGATAAATCAAATTGGAATTTGTCCTCCCTCCCTGTTTTTAAGCTTTGTAAGATAATGCGTCTGAGTTTTTTTAATAAAAAAATCTAGTTCAAATTATCTTCTATTCTGTCCAATAACTCAATCTAGTTCACTAGCGGTGTGTTGCTTTGCTTCGGACAAAAAAAGTGGTGGTGTTGCTATCTTATTCTTATCTCGATATCTTTGAAGATCATGAGTTGGACTTTGAATGAAAATATAAAATTTTCTTTGCCAACAGATCATGCAACTTCTATATAGGAAAAAAGCAAGATTTCATTCTATTGGCTCAGGTGTCATGTCATTTCATTTTCTTTCTCTCGTTTTTACTTCTTCCTTGAACTGAAACTGTTTGTGGTATCATGACCAATTCGTGTTACTGCTCATCAACCCATGCCGGCAAGAATCTTGTCAGAAAATTTCTTCTTCTAATTTAAGTTTTCAGAAAACTTAAGTGGGATTCGAATGCTATATAATCCTAGAATTGCTGTCATCCTGCTAAACTTCAGGTCAGTACTATATACAGATATATATGAGCAAAAGAAAGGGAGTTGAGCCTGGTATAGAGGAGAAGAAAAGACATTGTCTGTTCCAATTACATAAGCTAACATATACACATCAGGAGTGTAAAATTCATGGATTTGTACACCAGGAGGCACTGCACAACCCATCTCCAGTAAAATTAGATTCCCTGCGTATGTGGCAGACAATGTATATGTATTGACAATCTAATCTACCCACCTAGGAGGGATGAATTTCAAGATACAAGCTCTTCCCCCCGAAACAATCAAACATTGATGTATACTTCGAGCCAACTTTGATATCTACAGTGATGTGAAGTAGGTCCAACGTAAAATGATTAGCATCACTAGTTTCATCTTAGTTGGATCAGTGATAGTTCCAACAGCATTGACTTAGCGGTCATTTTCAATTTCATGATACCCATGTATGATTGAACTTTTGATGAAATTTCCCCCACCCAAGCACGTACTACACACGCTACATTATATGAAAGCACCTTGTTTGTGCAAACCAAATGCCACACAGCCCCACGGCAATTCATGCAACCTTTCTCCTGAAAGAAAAAATAAAACACAATCCCAGTGTCACTTACTTGAACCATCCATAATGCCAAAACTACCCCTGTCATGTCTCCCAAATTTCTTCCCGCTCCTCCTATTGCTCTTTACTTCGATGCCCTTTGTAGTACTTTCCCAAGATGCCACCAAAACAGAACAAGCCATCCTCCTGAAGTTGAAGCAGCAACTGAGAAATCCTGCATCCCTTCAGTCATGGAACTCCTCCACCTCGCCGTGCAGTTGGCCGGAGATCAAGTGCACCGGGGGCAGAGTTACTGGGCTCTTACTGCGCAATAAAAACATCACAGTTCCAATCCCAGAAACAATTTGTGAGCTCAAAAACCTGGCACAAGTAGACTTGGCTTATAACTACATTCCTGGAGGGTTTCCAAAAGTTCTCTACAAGTGCTCAAGGCTCCAAGCCTTAGACCTTTCACAGAACTATTTTGTCGGTCAAATTCCTGATGATATTGATCGCCTTTCATCTCTTCGGTGCATAGACCTCGGGGCTAATAACTTCACCGGCAATATCCCACCAGCCATAGGCAATCTGTCAGAGCTGCAAACGCTGTATCTTTACCAGAATCAGTTCAATGGTACGTTTCCTAAGGAGATTGGCAACTTGGCCAATCTGGAAGTGCTAGGCATGGCTATTAATGGGTTTGTTCCCTCACCAATACCAGTCGAGTTTAGTCGGTTAAAGAAGTTGAAGTACTTGTGGATGGCCACTGCGAATTTGATTGGTCGGATACCTGAAAGTTTCAGCAACCTGTCGACTCTTGAGCACTTAGACTTGGCGCTGAACCACTTGGAAGGTAACATTCCTCGTGCGTTTTTTACATTCAGAAACTTAACTAATCTGTATCTCCAAGAAAATAGATTTCACGGGGAGATACCCCGGTTTGTAGAAGCACTGGATTTGGTTGAAATTGATCTTGCAAGGAACAACCTGAGCGGTTCGCTACCAAAAGATTTTGGCAAGTTACAGAAATTGCAGTACTTAAGTCTATTTGATAATCAATTATCAGGCGAGATACCACCAAGTATAGGCCTTATTCCCTCACTGAGAATTATGAAGATTTTCAATAACAGCTTCAGTGGAGTTTTGCCACCACAAATGGGCATCCACTCAAGTCTTGAGGTGTTTGATGTTTCGACGAACCAATTCAGCGGGCAGCTACCTGAAAATCTGTGTGCTGGAGGTGTTTTGAGAAGCGTGTTCGTATTTGAGAACAATCTCAGTGGAGAGGTGCCCCAATTGCTTGGTAACTGTACTACTCTGCGCAAGGTTGAGCTTTACAAGAACAAGCTTTCAGGTGAAATACCCTCAGGATTTTGGACAGCCTCCAATATCACATCCTTGAGGCTACATTTCAATTCGTTTTCAGGCAAACTACCAAATAATACAGTGGCAAGGAACTTGACGAGGTTGGAGATCAGCAACAACAAGTTTTCGGGGTCCATTCCTAAAGGAATTTCTAAATGGGCCAACTTGGTTGTTTTTGAGGCAAGCAACAACATGCTGTCGGGTGAAATACCAGAGGAACTGACAAGTCTGTCTAGTCTTAATAGTCTTTTGCTCGATGGAAATCAACTCTCAGGGCATCTTCCGTCCAAAATAGTCTCCTGGAACTCCTTGACAGCTTTAAATCTCTCCAGAAACGGACTTTCGGGCCAAATCCCTGCAGAGTTTGGTTCGCTGCCAGACTTGATTTATTTAGACCTGTCTCAAAACCATTTCTCCGGTCAAATACCACCCAAGCTGGGCAACTTGAGGCTTATCTCGCTAAACTTGTCATCCAATCAACTCTCTGGGCAAATCCCAAGTCAGTTTGATAACCTTGCTTACGAGAACAGCTTCCTGAACAATACAAGACTCTGTGCTGTTAATACAGTTCTAAACCTTCCTAATTGTTATGCCAAACTGGACAAATCCAACAGACTAACTGCCCGATTTCTTGCTTTGATTCTTATTCTTGCCATAACGGTCTTCGTAGTTGCAGTTACAGTGGCTTTGTTTGCTGTAAGGGGTTACAAGAGAAAGAAGCAAAAGCGTGATCAGGCTGCATGGACGTTGACCCCATTCCACATACTGCATTTCACCAAAGCAAGCATTTTGGCAAACTTGACAGACAGAAACCTGATCGGGAGTGGAGGGTCAGGGAAGGTATACCGTATCGCTGTTGGGGGAGGCAAATTGGTTGCGGTCAAGAGAATTTGGAATAACAAGAAAAGGGATAGCACGCTTGAAAAAGAGTTTCTTGCAGAAGTTGAGATATTAGGCACAATTAGGCATGCCAATATAGTGAAGTTACTGTGTTGTATTTCAAGCGAGGATTCCAAGCTTCTTGTTTACGAATACATGGAGAACCAAAGCCTGGATGGATGGCTTCATGGAAAGACGAAAGCATCAGCATCTGCCGCAAGTTCAGTACATCATGTGTTCTTGGATTGGCCGTCAAGGTTGCAGATTGCGATTGGAGCTGCACAAGGCCTATGCTACATGCACCATGACTGCTCCCCACCAATTATTCACCGGGACGTGAAGTCGAGCAATATCTTGCTGGATTCTGAATTCAGGGCAAGAATAGCTGATTTTGGGCTAGCCAAAATGCTGGCTGGACAAGGAGAATCACAGACAATGTCTGCTGTAGCAGGCTCGTTTGGTTACATTGCCCCAGGTAAGTGAACTCTGCTAAGCTACAAAATATTTCTGCACACTTCGTGTAACTTAAAAACTAGTCATCCAATTCTAAACAAATTAAAGCATTGATTCGATATTATTGTCTCCCTTGTGCTGCAGAGTATGCTTATTCAACCAAAGTGAACGAGAAAATTGATGTGTATAGTTTTGGAGTAGTGCTCCTGGAATTGGTAACTGGAAGAGAAGCTAACCGTGGAGATGAGCACACTAGCCTTGCGGAATGGGCGTGGCAGCACAGCATAGAGGGAAAGGCTGTTGCCGAATGCCTGGACGAGGAGATTAAGGAACCTTCTTACTTGCAAGAAATGATCAATGTATTCAAGCTAGGACTCATGTGTACAAACACACTGCCCTCTGCCAGGCCTTCCATAAAAGATGTTTTGCAGGTTCTTCGAAAATGTTCTGACGGGTCCAAGGCATAGGGAGTAGGGACAGACAAGGAGTGAGCAGCATATGATGTAACATAACCGTACTGCACTATAGTTGAGAAAATAATCAACGTTCGCCCAAGAAAAATCGGAACCAGCTGTTTGCTAAATTTTGTGACTTCAATAATTCTGACTCTGTTATAATTCTTGAAGCAAAAGACCAGAAGTAGCCAAGAACTGTTGATGATATACTAAATCAATCAAAAGGAGTACCATCAGGTCATGCAAGAACTGTTGAAAAAATCCTCCTTAAGGATAAAGTTGAAGGCTTCAAACTTCAAAGACTTAAAAACCATCTCCAGAGCATGCGGCTTGTCCTTTAAATGTAAAACCATGCAATTTTTCACGTATAACTTACCGGCTAAACATTTATAGAATCACAGCACTAAGCGTGTTACTGAATTCCATCAAGAAGCAAGTACTCGGTGAGTTCAGATATTTCATGTTAGCACATTCCTTCCGTTTCCAAATGTCAAAACTTTGTAGACAATGTGAAAGAGATTTATATTACAACAACACTTAGTGTACATTGAAAAATCCCTTACAAACCACACATTCACTCAACGTTGTTTCATGTGGCATGGCTCCTGATAAAAATCCTTCAGTGCCCGGCAACTGATGAGACCAAGCTTGACCAACCCAACCCGCTAAGCCAAGGAGTGAAGCTCTATAATAATGAGTCTTCAAATCATTTGACAGCAAGCGCCAGCTAGTCCACAAATTCCAGGCTTCTCACAGATCCAATGGAGCAGGGTGTGATGCGCACAGGCCAGATCGTATAGGCAAAACCACCACTTATTTACAGTTCCAAGCTTGGTCAACCCTCTGTCCTGGTATCCACATTTCACATGCCAAGCCCATCACAACAGCCAGCAATTTAATGCTGCACTTACCAAGTTGCAGAAATTCCATTCACAAAATTTCAATCTCATCAAGATGATTCACCTCTCAGATGTCACGCTGTTGTCTTCAGACTCAACCTGCCCAAAAAGAGGCAGACAAACAACAAACAAGAAAGCATAAAGATGCGATGATTTTCATAAGAGAAATTCAGGGTTCCAAAATGCATGCCTTATCACTTGCTTTTGCAAAGATTCTGACCTAGCTCCATCAGATGAGTTCATAGACTTCCCCGTTGCAGTATTTGGCTAGACAGTGAAAAATAAAAGTTAGGCTCCTAATACGATGTTGCTGATAAAAGATTGAAGAAAAGACAGTGAAAAATAAAAGTCATGTATCTGAAGCTTCAGAACAAATTAAGTCAGGTTCTTAAGCACAGTTACTGGAATATAGCACGTGTAGTGGTGCAGGACCTGCCACCACATATGCACCAGTTAGGAGAGTGTCTGTGCAAGACAACCAGCATTATAAAACCACAGAATGAGCATTAACAACAACCTGAAACTGAAAAGTTCTATGAATGCTACAAAATATAGAAATTCTTTTCTCATTATTGTTCCTCTGCATATGAAATTTGTTATAACAGTTTAGAGCAAAGTAGAACGAGAGTTAGGGTTTCAAGATATTCTAGGAACTCAAAAGAGAGATCTTCAAAATTAGAATTACAGTCAAGTGCGTGATAAACACAATAAACCAATTCCGGCGATATTCTGGAGGACGTGTTTTTAAGCACAATCATAAAAGAAGAAATAGCTAAACAAACACAGTCAATCACAAATCCTAGCACATTGATTAAAAAAGAAGGATTCAGCCTTAAACCTGCAATTCTTCTGTCAAGCTATTTTGGAATACGACAGCCACATTTGAACTCCCATTTTCCGCAAGTGCAATTGAACCTGCAGAACATATATCACCCTGCAAAGACCCCCAATCTCACTCCAGCACTTCTGAGCATTGTCAAAGCCATCCGCAACAATCTTTAACCCAAAATCTTCAAACAGAAGGACTCACCTCAGGATTGAGGTTCTGAGTGCTTGAATTAGAACCTAAAACACTTTCAGCGAGATCTACAGCTGCCATTTGGCTACATGGTTTTACTGGCTCCTGATCAACCTGAATAGCACCGTCTGCCCAATTTAACAATCTCCTTGAACTAATGTTCTCCATGCTCTTCACTGAAGCGGACTCCACATCCCCAATTTTGCCATTGTTTGATCCAGGCTTGCAAGTTTCCCCTTCTTGAGGATTTAATTCTTCATATGGATCAAGCAAGCCTAGCTTAGGAATTGTTTTAACCACCAACTCAGTTGGCTCTATGTCATTTCCAAATCCTGCTGACTCAAGGTCAACACTAGCTAGAGGGGTTTTACTCACACCTGTTGATATCCGATTATTTAAGCACTCCTGGTCGGCAATTCCCCTGTGTTGCATACCACCACTACCTCTTTCACTCTCCATTTCCTCTCTGGGAGACCTATATTCATAATTACCAGCAACATCGCCAATGGGTGAACAATCCAATTTTGGCCCTCCACAGGAAACAACATGAGATGCCCCACTAGAACTAGATCCCACATTTTCAGGAGAAACAACCCTATGTGGACTTACAGAAGCCCGTTTCTCTGGTTTATCCGGTCTCACATCTGCCATTTCACCATCATTTTTACGCTTAAGATGCCCCTCAATAGATCCAGAACTGGATCGTGCAATCTCTTCCGAAGTTCTGCCAGGCTGTTGGTTTGGATTCCTTGATGGTCGGGACCTTCTGTATCCATCAGGGAAGACAAAAGCAGGAAGCTGCCTTCTACGAACATGAGAAACAAATACATCCATCCCTGGTTTCCAAAACATGTACATGTTTATCTCATGCCTAAATTCATCTACAGTTCCCCGTATATCAAATTGCTGACCTTCTTGACCACTTACTCCCTCTTTCCGCTGCAAGCCCATGAAGAAAGCAGAATGCGGACAATTCTTCAACGTGTCCGTATACTCATTTGGATAAGGATGACACTGCAGCATCCCATTTGTATCACGCTCTATCTGCATAATGATAAACAGAAAGAACATGATAAGAGAAGCAACCGTGACTTCTAGAACCATCTAGGCTTTAGAATAGGCCAAAACAGGTCACCACCAACCGAAAGACAAAATTTCCATGCAAAAGACTCGATACAAAACACCAAACCTTCAACGTAAGCTGTCTAAGCCGAGACTCTACCCAGCCTTTCCATGCTAGCAAATCATCTGTGTCTGCTGCTACGATGTCAACTTGCAAGTAATTCTTGTAGGACTCAAAGAAAAGATATGGCTCAAATAGAGCACTCCATTGGGTTTTGTTCAACTCAATCTCCTGAATGCAGGACATTTTAAATGGCATCAGCACAGCAGTGTAGGAAGCCAAACTAAGAAATACAACAATTTATGCTCTCACCTCACATATCTTGTTACCACACTGAAATTGCTCCATCATTACCCGAAGAGTACTTATAGAGACATTATAGCTAGAATTCATACAAGGGTACGCAGGAGTTATGATTGGCATATGATGAAATCGATCCCGAGGGTTTTTACGAGGATCCCACACAGGAAACCCAAGTTCATCTTCTTCAATTGAGCAAAGCATGACAGGGTTCGGCCATCGCCATTGTGTATAGACTCGGAAAAATCGAGAAACTAGCATACTAGGAATTGCATTGGGATAAAGTTGGCACACCCGTGCAACTAGAAGAGCCCAGTTTACACCACCCAGGAAACCAGTAACCTACATGTGACAATCTGAATTATTACTTGTGTATAACAGTAAAGTGGAAACAATGAAACGTTCATCAAGGTGCTCCTCTTACATTTGAATAGACACCGCGTCTCTTAGCCCAAAATTTCAGACATCTGAGTGTCGTCCGAAAGTGCTACAATTATGTCAAAGATTAAAAAATAGTCAAATCATGAAAATAAATGACAAGTTACATAACAGTATATGATTTTTTCACCTCAATGTTTGGGACAAGCTTAAGAATTTGATCTGCAACCCTGCAACCATTAAGACTGCGAACGGTTGGCTCATCAACATCACAGAGCACAGATTCATGGGAGATGTCAAGGTCCTGTTGATCAGTCAGTTCAATATCGCCCAGCAAAAGCAACAGAAATTAGCTCATGTGGGTTTAATATGACATAGATCATAAAAGCAAACAATAAGAATGAAATGATAGAAGAGATAAATAACACAAAAAGATCTGATAGAAGATAAACGAATACAGCCATGAAATTAAGTATGCACACTTGGTGCCGGAAAAGGAACAACCACATCTTATTCTCGAGGGTCAACAGAAAATCATTCCAAAACCAGCCTAGTTTTATGTGCTCTAAGAGTTAAGAAAACTTACTTCTGGAACAACTAAAAGCGATATACTCGCATACAGGAGATCTATTGATATTCCCAGGAACTTGAATTTCATAACTGGGACATGAGCATCAGGAACAGGTTGAAGCTCTGTAACTTCATCCATTTCGGACAAAATGTCATGCAAAATAATAAAAAAATCTTCCTGCAGAAAAAAAAAAGAAACAGAAAGGCCAGTCAAAGGCTAAGAACCTCAAAAGGACCGGTGTCCACATCCCTTGAAAGTTGAAATCAATTAAAAAGAAAAAGGAACACCAATTATCAGCACCTCTCTGTTCACATAAGACGGTCCAATGCACAAGGTGTCTATGTCAGCCCCAGGACCATGTACCTACCCATAATATTAGAGAGCACACTTAAGTTAACTGACTGCATAAAAAAAGTGAAGCATCGCATATTGTTCCAAACTAAACACAAGAAATATCATCAGCTCTCACTCTGCTTCAAGACATAAAGACCCACTTTATTTGTGTGAAAAAACGAAGACCCTTGTCTGTGGTAGTCAGATTACATATCACCAATCTCCAGAACCAATTGGACCGCAAGCAATACACCAAGTGAGAACACAATATTCAACAAAATCCCCTCAAACACATGCAAAAAACATCCGTCCACAATGCCATCAGTGCTACTGGGAATCACAAATTATAATGGCAAAACAAATACTCACCCCGAGCCGATAGGACCCGAATGTGAAAATAACCGCATTTGCTTCCTCCACCATCTGGTCGGTGTAGCCTCTCTGCCGCGTCAATTGCTTAACCCATCCCTTCACAATCTACACCCAGAAAAATTATAGCAAACAAAAAAAAAATTGCATGCATTGAATCAGAGCATGAAAGAAAAAACAAAATTCGAGCTAAAAGGTAAGCATCTTAATCACCTGATCGATCCTGCTCAAAACCTCTTCTCTCTTAATAGCTTCCTCTCTGCTCTCGTACAAGCCGGAATCCACCAGAAACTTCTCCAGCTCGGCGTTCCGGTGGAGATCGGCTTCGTTGGGGCCCGCAAGCGAGATCGGCTTCGTGATCCCGTACCTCTTCGCCGGCTGCGCTTGCGGAGGGGAAGCTCCATTAGGACTCCGAGAACCCACCATTTCGATCCCCGCGAGAAAAAATAAAAAACTGAGAGGGAGAGAGAGAGAGAGAGAGGAGAGAGCAGATCGGAACCCTAATGTGTGCCGCGCGGTGGAGGGGTTTTGAGAGGGGCAAAATTGGGAATTTGGGGAGAGATCTGGAATTTGGCAATAAGAGGGAGGAGGAGGAGGAGAGGAGGAGGAGGAGAGGAGGAGGGGAAGGATCGAGAAGGGAAGGAAAAGGCAGTGAAGGATTAGGGGTTGGTTTTCGGTGTGCTGTTAAGGGTGTGTTTGGGGAAGGCAGTTTCTTTTTTTTAAGATTCCGATTTTGGACGTTTTGGATTATAATAATATTATTATTTTGATTTACATTTAACGGACAGTGTGGCACGCGTCTTGTCTGGTCTGGTGTTTTTTTTCTTCCATTTTTCACTTTCGTGCGCAATTTCAAAGCTAAAGCGTTTTCTGCCCGACGACCGGCCGTCTGTACTAGTTTCTATGGCCTACGGCTGGGCTGGACGGAGGAAAGAGTGCCTTCCTTTTCTGTGATGTGAATGAAGCAAAAACAAACATGACAACCCGATTCATGAACCAGTACAGTAAATATCTTCTACATCGGTTCTTTTGTATGATAAGGGAGTGGATTCATTATTCTTTTTTGCCCCAAAATGGAATCGAAATGTTCTGTTTGGTGAGAAAATGGATTCTTGGCCTTCACTCTTTTTATTTGTTGTCTATCCAACACTACGTGGGCTTCCATCATTGCACAATAAAACCTATAGAAGCTGTAAATTGGGTGTTCAGTGCCACTAGTCCCCTCCATAAATTATTACGCCGGCTATTGTTACTGTGGTTGATAAATGTGGAAAATTTAAAATATACAAATAAAATAGTGATGGTTTTTTCCGGAGGAATGTAGTTTATATTCTCCTAAAATGCTCGGCAAAAAAATATATAATGTTGAGAGTTTATTATATATAACAATTTCGTGTATTATAATAAAGATTTATATAAAAAAATAAAATTTAAAGGGAGCTAAATATATATTGTGGTAGGACTTATATGAAAAAATTAAAAGTTCAAGGAAGACATAGGCATATTACGATAGGACTTATATGGGAAAACTAAAAACCCATGGGGCCTGGCCACCGCCATTGTATATACTATACAACAAAAGTTTACCATACCCGTGACTATTAGTCATGTTGGATTTATAAAAGTTACCATACCACTAGACCTGGCAATTCGTGTTCGCGGGTCGGGTTCGTGTGGGGTCAGACATGTAAACAGGTATTAAACACTCGACACGAACACGACACGATTAATAAACGGGTCGTGTCGACACGAACCCGCCAAAAAGCGGGTCAATCACGGGTCAACCTGTTCAACCTGTTTAGTTTTACAGTTCATTATTTAGGTATCCATTTACATAACCCGTTTACCTGTTTATTTACCTATTTACAAAAATTATAGATAGATGACAGAACACGCACACAACCTATTTACCTGTATACCTGTATAATTACCTATTTACAAAAATCATACACATTAAAATAAATAATGAATTACATTACACGCCTACAACTTTCGTAACTCAGCATTCTAGTTTTTAACTACACAAACTCCAGAACAGAAGCTAAAAATGCCCCAGAAGCTCAAAATGAACAATATATCAAATGCTTCAAATCATCATTAAGTTCAAAGTGCTCTATAAAAATCTATTCCACAATTCAACATAAGCTTTACTGGATGCCAGAATCTCAAGAGTACCACTGTAGTAGGCTATCTACAAGAAAAAAAAATAAGAATTAGATTTTGTTTAATGCAAAAAAAAGATGAACCATAAATATGCTTAATTCTTCTGGAGTTTATTAATGAAATTATGCTGTTACAAGAAGAGAAGTTTGCATATAGATCCAGTAACAAAAAAAACAAAACAATGAGTAGCTCTCCTATTTGCGAGAACAACAAAATAAATGGGACTGAACACTAAATGATGAAGCAAGAGTAATTGTTAGATTTTGCTAAAATGTTATCCTAAGGACCTGTTCTTATTCACAAACAATAAATACCTCTCTAAACTTAAAACATCTCAATCAAAACACACAAACTTCATTAAAACCAAAATAAAGTTTCCGGAGTATTAGAGATAGTATTAGTCAGTGTTAGTGTTACGGCACTGTTAGATAAGATTGGTGTAGTAGCTGTCAAATACACAGCTGTATATTCTATCTCCTATCTCCTAAGACTTGTAATGCATGTATACTACAAACTCTATGCCTATATTATATGAGTCTAGGGTAACCGGTTTGGTATCCCTTTCTATCATATTCTGTGTAATCTCTATATGGTAGCGGAGCCATTCAAGCTCTAATGGCAGACGATCAAGGGAAAAACAAAAATGCTTCTGTTGATAATAGTGGTATTTCTTCGTCCTCTTCCTCTGATGGTGGTGTTTCAGCAGTTGCACTCAACCCTGCGACACATCCTTTGTCACAGGCTCACCATCACATTTCCATTAAGCTGACAGAAACAAATTACGTTTTCTGGCGTGCTCAAATGGAACCCTTTTTGGTTGGTCAGGGTGTTATGGGTTACGTTGATGGCACGTTTCCTTGCCCTGCACCGATGGTTCCTTCCATTCAAGACGGTGGTGATCCACAGCCAAATCCCAATTATCAACGATGGATCCAACAGGATAGTCTCATCCTAAGTGCCATCCTTTCATCCGTTACTGTTGATGTCTTCTCTATTGTTGTGAACAAAAAGACGTCAAGGGAAGCCTGGGCTGCGCTTGAAGAATCCCTTGCTTCGGCAAATAATACTCGTGTCATGGCGATCCACATGGCTATGCAGCGACTGGAACAACACACGGATGAACCAGTTCTTCGTTATCTCAATCGCGCTAAGCGCCTTGCTGATGAGATGACTGCCTGGGTAAGCCCATTTTGATCAATGATTTTAATGTGTACTTATTTCGTGGTCTTAAGGCAGAGTACAAGCCACTCGTCTCCTCTCTCCAAACTCGAGTTGAGCCAGTGACATTCTCTGAATTACATAGTCTGCTTATGAGCCACGAGTTCATATATGATGATCTGATGAAGGTGCTCAATCTTGATGCCTCTCCTGTACCGGTTGCTGCCACTGCTGGGCTTGTTCCAACCCCCTCTGCTAATGTTGTTTATAGAGCACCTCCTTACGACTCTAATTCTGCGACTCGAGGCCGTGGTGCTAATCAAGGACGCGGCGGTCGTGGTGGCCGAGGAGCTGGCCGTGGACAGATTGGTTCTCGACCAGCATGGGGGTCCGAGTCATCCAAACCCCGTTGTCAGATTTGTGGGCATCAAGGACATGTTGCCTTGCAGTGCTATCAAAGGCATAATACTGCCAACTATCCCAGTGCTAATGCAGCCCAGGTTTCGGCATCTTCATCTGCTGGATCCTATGCGCTGACTACATGGTTTCCGGACACCGGTGCAAGCCACCATGTCACACCGGATTATAATCAATTCCATACTTATGATGATTATCAAGGCGGGGATGCTCTTCAGGTTGGCAATGGTGCCAACTTGCCCATAGCAGGTACTGGTTGTCATTTTCTACCAACTTCCTTTAAACAACTACGCTTAGCAAACATTCTTCATGTGCCTAATATAACTAAATCACTCCTTTCTGTTCAAAAATTTTCCCAAGACAATGTTGTTTTCTTTGAATTTCATCCTCATTATTTCTGTATTAAGGATCAGGCTACGCAGAAAATCCTGTTAACAGGCCCGAGCATTGATGGCCTATATCACTTATCTCCTGTGTCAATAAACCGGCGACTGGAAGCTCTTCTGGCTGTTCGTGTTGATCCTATTGTGTGGCACCGACGATTGGGGCACCCACATCAGAAGGTCCAACAGTTGGTTCTTTCCCGTCATGGTCTTCCTGTTCTTCGTCGTCAGAGTCTAGAGTTGTGTCAACATTGTCCATTAGGAAAGTTATCTCGATTTCATCTTCCTGTTTCCAATAAACGAGCAACTAAGCCTTTGGAATTGCTCTATAGTGATGTCTGGGGACCGTCACCTACACTTAGTAGTGATGGCCACCAATACTATGTTTTATTTCTTGATGATTATAGTAAACATCTTTGGTATTTTCCCATTAAACACAAGTCTGATGTATTTGATGTTTTCTTGCTCTTCTAAAAATGGGTTGAGAGGGAGTTTGACACACGTATTAAGGCTGTGCAAACAGATTGGGGAGGGGAATACCGAAAACTTAATAAGTATTTTGTTACTAATGGGATTAGTCACCGCATTATGTGTCCACACACACATGAGCAACAAGGTGCTATTGAACGACGGCATCGTCATCTTGTTGAAACCGGGCTGACCTTAATTGCCACTGCCCATATTCCAAGGAAATTCTGGCATTTTGCGTTTAAAACAGCCACCTTTCTCATTAATCGATTACCCTCCTCAATCAATAATAATCTGTCCCCATTCCAGGTTTTGTTTGGTCAGTGTCCTGATTACTCTTTTCTTAGAGTATTTGGATGTCTATGTTACCCATTTTTACGTCCATATAACAGGCACAAAGTTGATTTCCACTCCACCTCTTGTGTCTTCTTAGGATATAGTTCACAACACTTAGGTTATCGTTGTTATAATTATGTAAATCGGAGGTTCTATATTGCACGTCATGTGCAATTCCATGAGAATGTCTTCCCACTTCGTGAAGAGTCTGTCCCTGTGTCCACCTCAACTTCCTCCACTGACCAATGGACTTCGGTGCCCCTCTCAGTTTTCTTCCCCTCTTTGCAGCCAGGACAGTCTTCTGGTTCAGCACAAACACCAACTCATCCTCCTGATCCTATTCCCTTCAACACCTCCAACTCACCCTCGTCCCTATCTTCTACACAACCTGCACTACCTACCAATATCTCCACTCCTACAGCCTCTCCAACACGACAGCCTATACCCATTTCTTTCTCTTCTCCTTCAACATCTCCTTCACCATCGTTATCTTCTTCCCAACCAGAAACGCCTGATAACCTATCTCCTACTTCTCCCTCTCCACAACTTTCAATGCGACAGCACCCCATGACCCTTCGACAACACAGAAAACCACCTACCAAATACTCACTTTCCTCACATATTACCGAACTTGACACCACGCCTGTTACGGAGCCAAGTTGTTACACTATTGCCTCTAAAAATCTAGCATGGCGACGAGCCATGGATGAGGAGATGAACGCTTTGATACAGAATAAAACATGGGAATTGATTCCTTTCTGGCAAGGCATGAATTTGGTTGGGTCAAAGTGGGTTTATAGGATCAAACGCAAGTCTGATGGGTCAGTTGATCGTTATAAAGCCAGACTTGTGGCAAAAGGGTTTCATCAGCGTGCTGGCCTTGACTACAGTGAGACATTCAGTCCTGTGGTGAAACCCACAACTATTCGTGTGGTACTGTCTCTTGCATTGACATCAGATTGGGTGATACATCAACTTGATGTACGTAATGCATTTTTGCATGGATTCTTAAATGAACGTGTTTATATGGTCCAACCCCAAGGGTTTGTTGATGGATCAAAGCCTCATCATGTGTGTCTCTTAAAGAAATCCTTATACGGATTGAAACAAGCACCTCGTGCTTGGTATTCCCGACTCAGTGACTCGCTTGTTAGTCATGGTTTCCAAGTCTCCAAGTCCGATCCCTCTCTTCTTATGTATAATCACCAAGGCATCAAGGTTTACTTTCTGATATATGTGGATGATATCATTATTACCGGAAATAATCCGGATTTTGTTCAGCAATTGATTGCTTCACTTGGCAAAACTTTTGCCTTACGGGATCTAGGACGGCCAGCCTACTTTCTTGGTATTGAGGTTTGCTACACCAAAACTGGAATCATTCTAACTCAGAAAAAGTATATACGGGACTTGTTGACGAAGGCAGGGATGGATACTTGCAAACCAGTACAGACACCAGCATCAGTTACACAAGTTTTGAGCAAAACTCGAGGTGAATCCCTTCCTGATCCTACTCTATATCGTACCTTGGTTGGCTCGCTTCAGTATCTCGCAGTTACTCGTCCAGACATTGCTTTCTTGGTGAGTAAGGTGAGCCAGTTCATGCATTCACCAACACAGGATCACATGGTGGAAGTGAAATGAATCTTGCGGTACCTGAAGCATACAATCTCTCTTGGTCTCCAGCTGCAACGCATGTCTTCCTGTGAAATTCAAGTCTATACAGATGCAGATTGGGCCGGCAGTGTTGATGACAGAAAATCCACCGCCGGATATTGTGTTTTCCTCAGTGGAAACTTGATTGCTTGGGCCTCGAGAAAGTAACGAACTGTTGCTCGTTCATCAACGGAAGCAGAGTACAAAGCATTGGCTGATGGCACTGCCGAATTAATGTGGATACAATCCTTACTTCGTGAGTTGGGAATGAATATACCCACACCAATCTTATGGTGTGATAATCTGGGAGCAACTTTTCTTAGCCACAATCCAATTCTTCATGCTAGAACCAAGCATGTCGAGATCGATTTTCACTATGTTCGGGATCAAGTAGCAAAGAAGCGTCTTCAAGTTCAGTTTATTAGCAGCAAGGACCAAGTAGCAGATATACTTACTAAGCCTCTTGCAACTGCTCTTTTTCAAGAGAATCGAGACAAAATCAACCTCTGTGCTTCATCGGGTTAATTTTGCGGGGGGATATTAGAGATAGTATTAGTCAGTGTTAGTGTTACGGCGCTGTTAGATAAGATTGGTGTAGTAGCTGTCAAATACACAACTGTATATTCTATCTCCTATCTCCTAAGACTTGTAATGCATGTATACTACAAACTCTATGCCTATATTATACGAGTCTAGGGTAACCGGTTTGGTATCCCTTTCTATCATATTCTGTGTAATCTCTATACGGAGTTACTGCTTAAAGCCAATCAAAGAAATACTTTTTCTTTTAGCAATAATCAAAGACAAGAAGCAAATAAAGGCATTGACCATTTTTACAGCAAACATGTGCTTCAATTATAATAAGCCCCGCAACATCCAAGCAAGCACTCTCTTCAGTTCAAACTTCAAACAAACACATACTATTTATGAGAACATAGACATGACCAGATTCATTCTCATACCTATCAAACTACACCTAAAATACAGCACCAAATCGTTTTCTATGAACTGGCAAGAATGATATCATCTCATGTAATGACCCGGCTAAAATTTTTGTGATTTTCACCAAGCTGTTTTGACTTTTACTGTGGTTAATAAAATTTTTATCGCGGTCAATCAAGAATTCTACCAATCGAGTCAACTTCCATTATTTTTACTATTATTTTTACTACTCTCAAAATTTTCTTATTATTATTATTAATATGCCTATAAATTTACTTACCTATAATCCAACAAATTACTAAAATAAAATTTAAAGAGGTATAAATGCTTGGCACTTAAATTTATTTTTTTGAAATTTAATATGGATTTTATTGATATTAAATAGTTTGCAAAGTGCCTTTTCAAATCATATTTTGTTTTGAAAGTAAAAATTTTATTTAAGTATGGAACACAAGGCCCATGGTCGTTTGACCCAATATGACGTAGTGTAACAGCCCGGGTAAAAATTTTGGATTTTTACCGGACTGTAAAAGTCTTTTTACCGAGATTTACTGTTGAATTAATCTTGGGTAATTAATTCAAGACAAATCGGGCGTCGTTTTTCGAAACCGAGAGTTTTCCCGCGCTCGTGATTTTTCCGTGGATTTTTCGGGCCTAAGTCGGTATTTTCGGGTCCCGAGATTTTCGGAAAAATCACACCGGAAAATAACTAAGGGGGTATCAGTTATTTTTTGGTCCGGACCGGACTCGCTTCAATAATGCAGCTTGTCTGCATTATTGCAGGAATCACAGGTTTCACAGTGATTCCACGGTTTTTAAAGGAAGAAGGAAGCAGGAAGGGAAAGGAGAGGAGAAGAAAAAGAAAAAAAGAGAGGAAAAAAAAAAGAGAGAAAAGAAAGAAGAAGAAAGAAAAAAAGAAGAGAGGAAAAAAAAGAAAAAAAGAGGAAAAAGGGGAAATAGAAATCGGAAACAAAGAAAAAAAAAAAGAAAAAAAGGAGAGGAGGAGGAGTTGCCGCCCGATCCACCGCGACCACCAGCCGCCACCTCTCACTCGTCGCACCGCCGGCCGCCATCACCTCACTCTAGCCGCCGCGCCTCTCCTTGCCGCCATGAGATAGCCGTTCCTCCTCGCTGCTGCACTCCGACGACGAGCAAGCCGCCGAGTCCTCCCCACCCTTTTGCTGCCGACAGCCACGACCGACCCGACGAAATGAACAGCCGGCCGCCGACGCTTGCAGCACCAACAGCCGTCGCCTCGTTCCCTTCCTCGCGTCTTCCTCTTGTCGCCTTCGCCTCCGTTCCCGTGCCGCCTCCTCCCCGACGCGTGCGCCGCCGCTGCAACTCACCTAGGTGAGTGGGAGGATGAAGACGACCCGGCTTCAAAATGGGTCGCGGGTTGGTTTGGCCGGGTTGTGGGCCTGTCGCATAGGCCCATGCCTGGGCCTTCCTTGCTGGTGTTCATGTGGGCTGGGCTGATGCTATTCATAACCCAGTCCAAAATAAAATAAAAAAAAAAAGAAGAAGAAATTATATTTTCTGGAATATGTTAATAAATTGTATGATTATATTTTTTTGGGGAAATGATAATATAGTATATGGTGAAATAATTTGGAATGAACATGGTATATATTTATATATTGGAAAAGAATGTACATCAAGATAAATAATTTCTATAAGAATATTTTGGAAAGGTATAAATATTTTATGTAAATAATTTAGAATATATATATATATATATACATATCTTCCTAGAAAAATTATTTTATGATAATTATATTTTTGGAAACGATAAATATCTTCATAAAAATATTTTTGGAAAGAGATTTAATTAAAGTATTATATACCGAAGTAATATTCGGATATACGTACGATATATTATTTTCGGAAAAGGCTTTAAAAACGATTAAAGATAATTTTATGAATATAACCGAGGCATATAACCGAGGGGGATTTAATTTATAATTTTTGGCATCATAGCATACCGATTATATGCATTTATGTGTATATATTGTTTTGTTGTATAGGTTCGGATATCGGGCAGTTTCCCGAGGAGCCGGCGTCGGACCGGTCATTGTCTCCGGAGTTGAGTAATCGGCCAAGGTGAGGATGGATAACCCTTGTTATGTTGCCTGTATAATACTTTGTGTGCTTTGTTGTGCGTTTGAACTGTTGAGTTGTTGATTGTTGGCTGTTTGATTGCTGTGGATATTATTGTTTCCATTGGGCTGTGATATTGATTCTGTGGATATTATACTGAGATTGATGTTGAACTATTGACTGTGGGTATTGAGAAATGGATTATGGAAATTGGAATGGAAATTGGAAATTGATGTGAGATGATGATATAATTGTCACGTGGAAGGCAGTGGTACGACCCGATGGTTTGAAAATTAATTTTGAGATGCTATGGTCGGTTACTTGGTTTGGTTACTTGATTTGGTTGGCAAGTTGATGCTTGTGGTTGGGGTATACCAAATACCCAGTGGTTCGGATATACCGAATATCCGGTTGGCATGTTGATGCCTGTGGTTGGGGTATACCGAATACCCAGTGGTTCGGATATACCGAATATCCGGTTGGCATGACGATGCCTGTGGTTGGGGTATACCAAATACCCAGTGGTTTGGATATACCAAATATCTAGTTTTGGATTGTTGAACAAGGTATGGTAAGAATGGTATGGTTCTCTTTGATCTGGCATCCGGAATTAATTGATAACCTGGTACGACCCTAGCTTGTCCAGTGACGGGGGCCTGGAAGATAAAATTGGAAATTATGTTAAATATTCTTTTGGTTTTGGCTCAGTCTTATATGAGATATGTTGTTGATTTGTTTGTAATTGCTTTACTGTATTACGGTTGCCTGCATATCTCTGTTTATCCTTGGTTGGTGAGCACTTCGGACTCACCCCTCACCTGCGGGCTTTCATCCCGTAGGTTCAGTTATTTTTGGTACAGGTTGGTGCATTCCAGACAGGCTGCGACGTTATCCCTTGGACAGGACTCGGATCCATAGTTTGCATCAATGACGCATACAGTGTTTTGTGAGTTATTAAGTCTTCCGTTGTGCATTGTTTTTACTATTGTTGGGCCATTGGGCTGGTTATGATGATTATTGTTGTTTTATTTTGGGCTATTGAGCCCGCGTTCCTGTTGTATACACTGTATGCTGGGCTTATTTTGGTTGGGTCGTCACAGTTCCGGCACGTGTTTACTGTGTACAGTAAATACGGGTCGGGGCGGTTCACGTAGTTTTGGCAAAGCCAAAACATAAAACACAAGAGATGCTGCGTTTTGACCAAGGGTTTGTGGGCTGTTGACTGGTGCTTGCGGACGTCCAAAACGACGTCGTTTTGGTGTCGGCAAGGCACCAATAATTTGCCCGACAACCCGTTGTGTGGAGCCCTATTTCCTCTTCTTTTTCCTTTCTTTTCTCTCTTTTCTTCTTCCCCATTTTTCCCAGCCGCCGGCCCCTCCCCCTCTTTCTTTCTTTTCCATCTTCTTCTCCATGTCTTTTCTTCCCTTCTCCTCACCCGTTTCCAATCATTCCTCTCTCTCTGCCTTCCCCTCCACCCACCTCTGCTCTCTCGTCCTCGCCCTGCCTCTTCCGATTTTCCCTCTTCCCTGCCTTTCTCGACATCATCCCCTTCCTTCACCAACCCGACACCCCCACTGCCCACCATCGCCGCCGCCTCAGTCTTCCCCTCACCCTTCTTCCTCTTCTCCTTCCTTGAGCCGCCGGACCCGAGACCACCCCCACCTGTTCCTCCCTCCTCCACGCCACCACCAAACGTAGCCGTCTCCTCCCCTTTCACCAATTCCTCTTCGCCTCTTCCTCCTCCTTCCTTGCAGTCGCCGCCTCCTCTCGCCTGTAGCAGCGATGCGTGCCGCCGCCGCTAATACGTCCTTGGTCTCCTCCGATCTGCGCTTGTCGTCGCCACCAGCTTCTTCCTCGCGACGCCGCCACCAAGCTGAGGAGCGCCATCGCCACCCGAGTTGCCTCCGATCTCTTTTCCTACAGCCCATCTGTCACACCGTCGCCATCTTTTCTCCTTTGCGACTTGCGCCTCTGCCGCGTCTGTCGCTCGTCATCACCGGGCTTGGGTGAGTCTTTGGCCTCGCCCCTCCTTCCTTTTCCTCGATTGTTCTTTTAATGGTTAAGGGTTGCTGCTAATCGGGTCTTGTTGTTTTAATTTTGTGATTGATCGGTTTTGTTGGGTATTGTGGGTTTGTGTTGTTGCTTGCTGGATTTTGCTGCTGTGGCCATGGGTTTGATGATGGTGTTGCTGTGCCTGTTTTGGAAGCTTTGGATGGGTGGTGAATAGTAGTCGGATTGGTGGCTGTGAACAGTGTTTGGCCGGATTCCGGCGAGTTTCCGGCAGACCCGGGATTTTTCCGGCGAGCACGGAAACAGACCTTTTTGGTAATTCCGAGCCTTTGGACCATATGCATTCTAACGGACCTTGGACGATAACAAACCCGGACATTGAATGACCTTAATTAAGCAATTGATTAATTTAATCTTAACCATTGATTTTCTATGTGCTTGTTTTTTTTTATTTTGATTTATGCTTTTATCTAAATTATGTTTTATTTTCCGATTGGGCTATTAGAAAGGCCCATTGTATTTGATTTTCGGTTGTTTAGTTTTATCTAGGCCAATTAATAAAAAGCCCATGATGTTATTTATTTTAATTATGTCTTTTAATTTACAAATTATTATGTTAAATAGATTTATCCTCCGTGGGATAAATGTTCGTGAAGGCCTACCGAGCTTATTTTCCGTAATTCCTTTAATTATGTTTGAATCGGGTTAAAAAAAATAAAGATCTCATATAAAAGTGAGTATATTTCTATAATGTTATCCTATTCGTTTTGGACTAAACAACATTAATGCTAGAATATTATTTTAGTTACTGGTTCCACTCTTATATACGTATATCGTACTACAATTATCTCATTGATTAAAATAATACTACGCTATGATTTTACTTAATTAACAATTATAGTTTTATATATGTACTCATATTTACGGTTATATAGGATTTACTAATTGTATACATATACATGTTTTACAATAATTATTTCTTTTAACGTATATATATAATACACCTATATAATGAGGGTCATAATTTGTCCTAGTTACAAATATAATTTTTTGTAAATAATTTTTGTATTTATAAGGCCTACTATGTAAACCATTCAAATCATTTTATGGCTACATTATATCTTATAGTGGTATTACTTTGATAAAAACTAAATCACATTATATCATTCACTCATTAATTTTTATTATTTTGCTAGTAAGTTTGTAATTATTGGCATTTAAGTACATATGAAATTATAAGTAGCACTTTTGCAACTTTACGTTATAATCATTTTATACCATACGGTCAGCTAAGCTAACTTATTATGTAACGACCCGGGTAAAATTTTCGAGATTTTTACCAAGCTGTTTTGACTTTTATGGTGGTTAATAAAATTTTTATCGCAGTTAATTAAAAATTTTATCAAACCGAGTCAATTTTCAATATTTTCACTATTATTTTTACAACTCTCAAAATTATCAATATTGTTAATACTGTTACCATTATTACTAATTTCCTAATCAATATTTATAACAATACTATTATTAGTATTTTAGCCGGGAAATTCTTGTTGCAATAATTTACTAATTATAATTTAAAATGAAGTTTAAACGCCGTAATTCGATGAATTCTATCGGACCGAGCTTTTTCGAGAGTTTTCCGGGAATAACCGAGCTTCGTTTCGATCACAGAGGATACGCAACATTCTGTAGTTTCTTTCGATAACCGAGCCTCGGAATTATTTTCCGAGGGTTACTTGGGACTTCCGAGCCTCCTCCAAGGCTTACCGAGCCTCGGTTTTCAGTTCTGAGACTTGGACGACGCTCGAAGGAATTAATTGGATTTTCCGAGCCCAAGTTGTATTTTCGGACTCGGGACGGAAAGACGGGAGTACCCCTGCGATTCCGTTATTCCGACACGAAAATCCGGTTCTGCCAATCGTGGCTTGCCACGTGGCCACTCCTCTTTTCTTCCCTCTTTTCTTTCTTTCTCTCTCCCAGTTTTTTTCCTTCAGTCGCCGGCCCCACTTTTCTTTCTTCTCCTTCTTTTTTTTCTTACCGCTCCCTCGTTTTTCCACCGACCGGCCCCTACCTCTCCACTAACGTCCTTTCTTTCTTTTTCTTCCTTGTCCTTTCCTCTCCATTCTCTGTATTTTCTCTCCCTCTCTCCACCCGATTCCACCCATCTCCTTCCCCTTCTTCCCTTCCTTCTTCCTCTTCCACACCTTCCCTGCAACCATCCTCTCCTTCTGCTCCCTTCCCCTCCCCCACACGCTGCTCTCTCTTCTTCTCCAACAACCAGAGCCATCACCTCCCCTTCCTTATCTCTTCTTTCCTCCGTCGCCAAGGCGAGCCGCCGCCCCTGCCTCTTCTCGCGGCCGCCAACACGAGAAAAGCTCGACCCACCGAGCAGAGGAGCGCCGCCGCCACCATCCCAAGGTCAGCCGACGCCGATCTCCTCAGCCTCTTCCTGATCTGTCTCACGCCGTCTGCCGCCCTGTTCCTCCCTCTCCTCCCTTGCTGCCGTCGCCACCAGCTTCTTCCTCGCGACGCCGCCACCAAGCCGAGGAGACATCGCCGCCCGAGACGCCTCCGATCTCCTCCCTACAACCCATCTGTCATACCGTCGCTGCCGACCCCTTCCCCTATTCTTGCGGTGCCGACCACACCTCCTCTCTTCACCGCCGCGACGACCGTCGCCATCTCTCCTCCTCTGCAACCTACGCTTCCACCGCGCCTGTCGCTCGACATCACCGAGCTTGGGTGAGTCTTTGGCCACACCTCTTCCTTCTTCTCTTCCCTATCCTTAATCGATTTGAGTTCTTGGATTGATTGGGTTGTTTTGCTTTGTGGTGGCTGTGATCGTCGGTGGGTGATTGATGAATGGGTGGTTGATTGAGGGTATGTGCGGGTTTGGGTGTTGCTGTGTGTTTGAGTGTTTCTGAAGAAGGGGGATGGTCGTTGGTGGGGTTTGTGTTGTTGATGACAGCGAGCCTCAAGGATAGTGGAGTTGCTGCTCTCGGGACATTGGTGTTGACGATGGACCACGGACTGGAATTTCTGGGATGTTTAGCTGCTACGAACAGTACCTTGGCCGGATTCCACAAGAATCCGGCGAGTCTCCGGTGTCCCGGGAATTTTTCGGCGAGCCCGGAAACTGACCTTTGGGGACATTGAGGTTTGACCGGATAGCAGTTTCAGAGACACATCAGGTGAGGATGGATAACCTTGGATATGTGCCTGTAATACTGTGTTTGATTTTGTTGTTTGATTGAACTGTTGAATCGATTATTGGCTATTATATGATTGCTATGGAAATTGTTGATGATTATTGTTTGCTTTTTATTTGCTGTGGATTTTGCCATGGTGTTGCTGGAATGTGTTGTTGGTTTGTGATATTGTGAGTAACCATTGTGCTGTTAATTGTGAGAATATAGTGATATGAAATTGTTGGCTGGTTGAGCTTGAGAAATAATCTGAGATGATAAAAAGTTGAGTAATTAATGATAGAGTAATGGAATTGGAATTGAATTTGAGAAGATGATATAATTGTCACGTGAAAAGTAGTGGTACGACTAGATGGTTAGAGACTAGTTCTGTGGTGTCATGGCCGGTTTGGTTGGTTGATGGGGATGTTGATCCCGGATGATGTTGTTATTGGGATGTTGATCCCGGATTTGTTGTTATTGGGATGTTGATCCCGGATTGTTGGTATTGGGATGTTGATCCCGGATTGTGATTTGGTCTAGCGTCCAGAATTAGTTAATAACCAGGTACGACCCTAGCTTGTCCAGTGACAGGGCCCGGAAGATAAAATTTGTAATAAAAATAATAAACGTTCTTTTGGTCTTGGCTTAGTTATGTTTTAGTAGGATTCTTCTGTTGTGTTGTATGTGTTTACTTCGAAAGTATTACGGTTGATTATATATCTTTGTTTATCCTTCGTCGGTGAGCACTTCGGACTCCCCCTCGCCTGCGGGGTTACATCCTGTAGGTTGAGTTGTTTGTAGTGCAGGATCGTACGAGGCAAGCTGCGGCGCACCCCTCGGGCAGGACTCGGATCCATTAATTTGCATTTGGAGTTTTGCATATGTTATTTATAAGATTATAAATGCTTCCGCTGTGCTAATGTTGTTATTGAGATTCCCGAAGTTGGGTGTTATGATTTTGACATTGGGCCGTTGGGCCGGATTTTCCCGTTGTATTTACTGTCGGTGCCACGTGTCGGCACTATTGTTGGTAATTACTGTTTGTTGGGTAAATTTAGGTCGGGGTGTTTCATATTACCAATGGTACTATTTTAATTTAAACGGTTTTATTATCCAATTTGTTGTATGGTACATTATTCATGTATTTAAAAATCTTCACTATTTTATAAACCTCGATTACTAAATGTATATACGATCATTATTACTTTATTGAGAATAATTATTTTATGAAATACCATTTATTTTATATTGTATTCCGACTATGATTATTCTATGAATTATAAATACCTTACAGCCGTAAAAGCAATGTTTAATGGAAACAGTTCTGGAACGATGATTAACCGTGGATAAGCAGAATAATAAATAATCTCATGCATTGCATTCTTTGATGTGCACTATTTGTGAATACGTATTGATATGATATAGGGACAGATAAAGCTATATGGATTATGTGCTGATTTCAGAGTCATATCAGGTGAGGATATAAACTTATAAACTTTGGTATGTTGCCCGTGATACCCTGGTTATTTGCTTGATTGTTATTTATATGTTATCTTGCTGTGCCTGTCATGTTATTGCTGGCTACTTTTGTGATTATTGTTATATGCTTGATGACTACTGTGGACAAGCTGTTGTGTCTTGTGATGTTGATATGATTATTGTGAAGTTCGTATGAGATATGAGGTATTTGATCGGTCAATGGCAGTGACCCAGTATTGTGACGTTGGATTCCCAGAGGAGCTGTGAGGCTGAGAGCCTGCTCGGGAAAGTGAGTATGATGAATTACTGTTGGATAGTGGAATAAGAAATAATAATAAATAGTGGTAATATCTAGTAGACATCTAGGTTGTCACGTGACAGGTATTGGTACGGCCAGATGGTAGTCACTTTTTGATTGTGATATGATAGGGAGGACTGCGGGACTCCCGGCTGAGGACTGCGGGACTCAGCTGATTTGTTATAGGAAGGACTGCGGGACTTCCGCCGAGGACTGCAGGACTCGATTATTTGTGATATTTAGCGGGGAGCACCCTGGGGTTAGCTAACCTGGCTACCAGGCACGGCCAATACTTATCATGTGACAAGGGCCCTAATAATAAAATTGGATAGTCAGTCACCGATCGTCAGTGAGTTTAGAGGACTAGCTTAACAGTGTGATGTCAGTCGTATAGTAAGGTCCGATAAGTTGTCTGATTTCGATGCTATGTTGTGCTTGTTGTACCTCTATTGTACTGTGTTGGCTTTGGTGTATATACGGTTGCTTGTATACTGCGGTTTATTTGTTTATCGGTGAGACAGTGGTTGGTCTCACCCCTCACACCGTCCTTGCAGGTTAGGTCAGGATTGCATTTCGGCGGCTGTTGTGTACCCTTGGGCAGGACTCGGATCCATTAGGTTGCATCGGGCTTTACATATCTTGACATTGAGTTTATAAATGCTTCCGCTGTGCTATTGATATTGATATACCCGAGGTCGGGTGAGTGTTATTATTTTTGGGCCAATGTGCTGGTTTTCTGTTGTATTACACAGTTTGTGCCACGTGTCGGCACTGTTGTTCGGTAAATATTGTATGTTGGGTAAATAGTAGTCGGGGTGTTTCATTTTGGTAGCAGAGCGGGCGGTAGGTCCTTGGTGTTTGATGTGCTTGTTTGATGTGCATAGCTCGCTCCAGATGATCATCATGATTGCATACATATTCATATGGTTAGTGCATAATGGATCCAGTCGAGGGACGCCAGCTTGCTGCAGAACATTCACATGTGAGTATTCTTTCTCATAAATACATTTAGACGGCAAGTTACCCGTATTTCGGTATTTTAAAATACTGTTGTTTTGTTGATCTCAAGTTTTGGAAAGATAAGTTTTTAAAGGATGAGTTTTGACAAAGTGATATTTACAGCTGAGGCTGTGGGTTAAATATGTTTATAAGGTGTAACTGCTGTTTTTGGAAAGTTTTATGATTTTGATGATGAAATGCTTTTAAAGATATTATTATAAAGTCCAAACATGGTCGATGCCCGGGGAGAACATGATGTGATATAAAGGGACCTTGAGATGGCAAGAAGTCTGCCTTTTTGTGTCCGTGCATTGGAAGTTTCGACAGAACAAGTAAGATTTGATTTTGGGTTTTGGTTGTTATATTTTTAAGTGATATGATATGATATGACCTTGAGGAAGTGGGAAATGATGATTTTTTAGCACTGTTTTGATTATGACGTGATAAAGTGATGACTTTTGGGTACTGCTTTGTTTATGACGTGTTGATTTGAGTTGAGGATTGGATTGATATTCTTGGGAAATTCTATGATTTTGGAGGTGATTCAATTTCTTTAAAGAAGTGGGTTGATGATTTAATGATTTTTTGATACTAAAGTTGTTTGTGATGTGATAACTTGATTTGAGGATTGGATTAGTGATCATGGAATTCTTGATGTCAGAGGTGATTTATTCTGTTAAAAAGAGGGTTCGATGATTTGATGATTTTGGTGACTCAATCTTTAAAAGAGAGTTTGATAATTTGATGATTTAAGCTATTATTTAAAAAGCTATAATCGAAGTTATGATCTTTGCTAGTTTCGGTGGATTTGGAAGAGAAATATTATTTGATGGATGATTATGTTAGTAATAAATTTTGGAGTATTGATTGACATGTTTTGGGAGAAGTAATCAAAATATATATATATTACTTGATGGATAGTTATGAGGTGATGATCAACATGGTTCGGGGGTTATAATCTGGAAAATTTATTTGGAGAATTTATTTATGATTGATGGGAGATAATTTGGAGTTTATAGATTTGATGAATTGTGGGAGGATTGATGATCATAATAACTATATATGGAGGTTTCTGGGATTGGTGGATTACGGTGTGAATTTCGGAGACGAAATTCCTTAAAGGAGGGTAGAATGTAATGACCCGGGTAAAATTTTTGTGATTTTTACCAAGCTGTTTTGACTTTTACTGTGGTTAATAAAATTTTTATCACGGTCAATCAAGAATTCTACCAATCGAGTCAACTTCCATTATTTTTACTACTCTCAAAATTTTCTTATTATTATTATTAATATGCCTATAAATTTATTTACCTATAATCCAACAAATTACTAAAATAAAATTTAAAGAGGTATAAATTCTTGGCATTTAAATTTATTTTTTTGAAATTTAATATGGATTTTATTGATATTAAATAGTTTGTAAAGTGCCTTTTCAAATCATATTTTGTTTTGAAAGTAAAAATTTTATTTAAGTATGGAACACAAGGCCCATGGTCGTTTAACCCAATACGACGTAGTTTTGGCGAAGCCAAAATATAAAACACAAGAGATGCTGCGTTTTGACCAAGGGTTTGTGGGCTGTTGACTGGTGCTTGCTGAAGTCCAAAACGACGTCGTTTTAGTGTCGGCAAGGCACCAATAATTTGCCCGACAACCCGTTGTGTGGAGCCTCATTTCCTCTTCTTTTTCCTTTCTTTTCTCTCTTTTCTTCTTCCCCATTTTTCCCAGCTGCCGGCCCCTCCCCCTCTTTCTTTCTTTTCCATCTTCTTCTCCATGTATTTTCTTCCCTTCTTCTCACCCGTTTCCAATCATTCCTCTCTCTCTGCCTTTCCCTCCACCCACCTCTGCTCTCTCGTCCTCGCCCTGCCTCTTTCGATTTTCCCTCTTCCCTGCCTTCCTCGACATCATCCCCTTCCTTCACCAACCCGTTACCCCCACTGCCCACCATCGCCGCCGCCTTAGTCTTCCCCTCACCCTTCTTCCTCTTCTCCTTCCTTGAGCCGCCGGACCCAAGACCACCCCCACCTGTTCCTCCCTCCTCCACGCCACCACCAAACGTAGCCGTCTCCTCCCCTTTCACCAATTCCTCTTCGCCTCTTCCTCCTCTTTCCTTGCAGTCGCCGCCTCCTCTCGCCTGTAGCAGCGACGCGTGCTGCCGCCGTGAATACGTCATTGGTCTCCTCCTATCTGCGCTTGCCGTCGCCACCAGCTTCTTCCTCGCGATGGCGCCCGAGTTGCCTCCGATCTCTTTTCCTACAGCCCATCTGTCACACCGTCGCCATCTTTTCTCCTCTGCGACTTGTGCCTCTTCCGCGTCTGTCGCTCGTCATCACCGGGCTTGGGTGAGTCTTTGGCCTCGCCCCTCCTTCCTTTTCCTCGATTGTTCTTTTAATGGTTAAGGGTTGCTGCTAATTGGGTCTTGTTGTTTTAATTTTGTGATTGATCGGTTTTGTTGGGTATTGTGAGTTTGTGTTGTTGTTTGCTGGATTCTGCTGCTGTGGCCATGGGTTTGATGATGGTGTTGCTGTGCGTGTTTTGGAAGCTTTGGATGGGTGGTGAACAGTAGTCGGATTGGTGGCTGTGAACAGTGTTTGGCCGGATTCGGGCGAGTTTTCGACAGACCCGGGATTTTTCCGGCGAGCCCGGAAACGGACCTTTTTGGTAATTCCAAGCCTTTGAACCATATGCATTCTAACGGACCTTGGATGATAACAAACCCGGACATTGAACGACCTTAATTAAGCAATTGATTAATTTAATCTTAACCTATGATTTTCTATGTGATTGTTTTTTTTATTTTGATTTATGCTTTTATCTAAATTATGTTTTATTTTCTGATTGGGCTATTAGAAAGGCCCATTGTATTTGATTTTCGGTTGTTTAGTTTTATCTGGGCCAATTAATAAAAAGCCCATGATGTTATTTATTTTAATTATGTCTTTTAATTTACAAATTATTATGTTAAATAGATTTATCCTCCGTGGGCTAAATGTTCGTGAAGGCCTACCGAGCCTATTTTCCGTAATTCCTTTGATTATGTTTGAATCGGGTTAAAAAAAATAAAGATCTCATATAAAAGTGAGTATATTTCTATAATGTTTTCCTATTCGTTTTGGGCTAAACAATATTAATCCTAGAATCTTATTTTACTTACTGGTTCCACTCTTATATACGTATATATGTATATCGTACTACAATTATCTCATTGATTAAAACAATACTACGCTATGATTTTACTTAGTTAACAATTATAGTTTTATATATGTACTCATATTTACGGTTATATACGATTTACTAATTGTATACATATACATGTTTTACAATAATTATTTCTTTTAGCGTATATATATAATACACCTATATAATGAGGGTCATAATTTGTCCTAGTTACAAATATAATTTTTTGTAAATAATTTTTGTATTTATAAGGCCTACTATGTAAACCATACAAATCATTTTATGGCTACATTATATCTTATAGTGGTATTACTTTGATAAAAACTAAATCACATTATATCATTCACTCATTAATTTTATTATTTTGCTAGTAAGTTTATAATTATTGGCATTTAAGTACATATGAAATTATAAGTAGCACTTTTGCGACTTTACGTTATAATCGTTTTATACCATACGGTCAGCTAAGCTAACTTATTACCAATGGTGTTATTTTAATTTAAACGGTTTTATTATCCAATTTGTTGTATGGTACATTATTCATGTATTTAAAAATCTTCACTATTTTATAAACCTCGATTACTAAATGTCATTATTACTTTATTGAGAATAATTATTTTATGAAATACCATTTATTTTATATTGTATTCCGACTATGATTATTCTATAAATTATAAATACCTTACAGCCGTAAAAGCAATGTTTAATGGAAACAGTTCCGGAACGATGATTAACTGTGGATAAGCAGAATAATAATTATTCTCATGCATTGCATTCTTTGATGTGCACTATTTGTGATTATACGTATTGATATGATATAGGGACAGATAAAGATATATGGATTATGTGCTGATTTCAGAGACATATCAGGTGAGGATATAAACTTATAAACTTTGGTATGCTGCCCGTGATACCTTGGTTGTTTGCTTGATTGTTATTTATATGTTATCTTGCTGTGCCTGTCATGTTATTGCTGGCTACTATTGTGATTATTGTTATATGCTTGATGACTACTGTGGACAAGCTGTTGTGTCTTGTGATGTTGATATGATTATTGTGAAGTTCGTATGAGATATGAGGTATTTGATCGGTCAATGGCAGTGACCCAGTATTGTGACGTTGGATTCCCAGAGGAGCTGTAAGGCTGAGAACCTGCTCGGGAAAGTGAGTATGCTGAATTACTGTTGGATAGTGGAATAAGAAATAATAATAAACAGTGGTAATATCATCTAGACATCTAGGTTGTCACGTGACAGGTATTGGTACGGCCAGATGGTAGTCACTTTGTGACTGTGATATGATAGGGAGGAATGCGGGACTCCCGACTGAGGACTGCGGGACTCAGTTGATTTGTTATAGGAAGGACTGTGGGACTTCCGTCGAGGACTGCGGGACTCGGTTATTTGTGATATGATTTGTGATATTTAGCGGGGAGCACCCTGGGGTTAGCTAACCTGGCTACCAGGCACGGCCAATACTTATCATGTGACAAGGGCCCTAATAATAAAATTGGATAGTCAGTCGCCGATCGTCAGTGAGTTTAGAGGACTTGCTTAACGGTGTGATGTCGGTCGTATAGTAAGGTCCGGTAAGTTGTCTGATTCCGATGCTATGTTGTGCTTGTTGTACCTCTATTGTACTGTGTTGGCTCTGGTGTATATACGGTTGCTTGTATACTGCGGTTTATTTGTTTTTCGGTGAGACAGTGGTTGGTCTCACCCCTCACATAGTCCTTGCAGGTTAGGTCAGGATTGCATTTCGGCGGCTGCTGTGTACCCTCGGGCAGGACTCGGATCCATTAGGTTGCATCGGGCTTTACATATGTTGACATTGAGTTTATAAATGCTTCCGCTGTGCTATTGATATTGATGTACCCGAGGTCAGGTGAGTGTTATTATTTTTGGGCCAATGGGCCGGTTTTCTGTTGTATTACACAGTTTGTGCCACGTGTCGGCAGTGTTGTTCGGTGAATACTGTATGTTGGGTAAATAGCAGTAGGGGTGTTTCATCTCAAAATAAAAGCTTTTACCTGAGTGTCATTACCGGGGAAGGAGAGGTGAGACTATGTTGGCCAGGTTCTGATTTAGGATTTCTTAGAAGTAGTCGATGAGGAGGACCGAAGAGGCAGAGTAGATCTCGATTTGGGGTTAGGTTCAGCCTTCAGATGAGTTGTTGTGCAGCAACGACGTCACTTTCCTGCATGAACGGCGTGAGTGATGCAAACCCCGAGTGGATCTACTTTGGGGTTTCTTTAGTTTATTGAGATTGTTTTTTTTCTTCAGTGTTTAAAATCAAAATTGTGTTTCTGAGACATAGGAACAGAGAGTTGTGTTGAAGAGGGGAGGGAGAGAGAGTGAGTGGGTGAAATGTGTTTGTGTGGTGGGTGTTGAGTGTCGACAGGGATAAATTGTGTGTTTTTTATTTTCTTAATTGAAAATCTAAAATAACTGAAGTCTGAAACGTAAAAATGAAACCAAAAGCCAATCAAAACCAAAACCCGCGGGTTGACCCGTGACCTGAACTGTCTTTTTTCGTGTCGGGTCATGTCGACCCATTTAATTAAACGTGTCGAAAACTTCTGATCTATACCTGCTAATTTTGTGTTGGGTTCGTGTCGGGTTGTCGTGTCAGTACCCATTTTGCCAAGTCTACATACCACTACTTTGCTAGATAAGAGGAATTGTGTGCTAAAAGTTATAATGTATGGCAGCTTATAGTGTATTTTACTATTCAAAGTTCAAGAAATGATAAGGTAATATCCTCATTTATTATGACTTGCGGGCTTTTGCTACGATTCAATTAACTGTTCATATACACGTTTTAATATTGTTTTCACGACTGATGATTCTATATTTTGTATGCCTAATATATAGAAATTGTTGGCAAACCCTAGTTTAAATCTTCATTATGTAAAGAAGATTACCTACTTCATCACCAGTAAACAAATGGGTTATCTGATTCTGCCCAGAGCGAATTCTAAATGATAAAATTGGAGTCCACATTTTGTCTAGTGAATCTATAGTGGGTTTTCTTATTACTCACCCTTTAATATTATGTTATTATATGAAAGTTTTATCTTCATTGACTTGTATAAAAAAAAATTACGAGTTTCCATGTAGATGTAAAAAATAGTGTCATCAATTACTAGGCAGTTTATTTGGGGTGCTCAGGAAGATGGCAAAAGTTTCCTGGGTTAAGGTGTGTGAACCGAAAGTAGAGGGTGGTTTGGGTTTGAGACGGATGCATCAAGCCGATGAGGCTTTTCTTTCCAAACTTGCTTGGAGCCTAATATCTAGACCTGATGCGTTATGGGTCAAGCTTTTAAGGGCAAAATATGGCACGAGACCATTTACAGTCCCCCTGGTTCAGGAGCGTAATAATATGTCAGTTATATGGAGGGGCATATGTCGGACATGGAGGGCATGGCTGTGTCTGAGTTTTGTCGATCAAAATAGGAGTTGGAACTGGCCCTTAATCCAACCTATTTTACCCCCGCATGTGCTAGCAAGGCTACAAGCAACACCCCCCTCCCCCCCCACACACATGATGCTTGGGGAATGAGGACCGGGTTTACTAGGAAGGCACAGCTTCAAGAGATTGCACAGTTCGTGCTGCATACAAACTGCCCACCTTCATTCAAGTGATACTTCTCACTGACAGTTATGGAAGACGTTGTGGAAATGGAAATGTTTGCCTAGAGAAAAAACCTTTCTTTGGCAAGTGGTGCACGATGCAACATTCAATAATGAGACTCGTATTTGGAGACACCTAGCTTTAAATGCATGCTGTCAGCGGTGCAATGCTGAGGTTAAAACAAGTATGCACGCGTTGCGTGACTGTCCTTTAACTCGGAGGGTCTGGCAACTTTTGATTCAGCCTTGGGTTTGGAATGACTTTTTCTCTACTAGTCGGGACGATTGGCTAACCTGTGGATGAGGCCTAGGATTCCCTACACTACATATATTTCATCCTCAATTCTCTTTGGTGTGGCAGTCTGGCTCCTTTGGAAGTGGCAGAATGACGCGATCTTTGCTGATGAAACTCGTCCCCAAATGTTGTGGTAAGAGAGATCCTACGGTATACGAAGGAGGTTACCTTCCAATGTGATCTTGTCTCATTTCCCTCGGATGAAGAGAGAAGATAGAATCTTACATTGGTTCCTCCACTGCCTGGCCATCTAAAAATCAATGTCAATGCTGCAGTGGCTTTTGGCACTAATGCTACTGCTATTGTGCCGTGGCTCGTAATAACTCTAGTGAATGGGTTGTGGGTTTTTGCCGCCGCATTATTCCCTACTCTATCATCATAGCAAAGCTCCACGCAATTTGTGATGGTCTTATTATGGCATCATGGACTGACTTTCAAGAGGTGATGATAGAATCCTACAATCTTGAAACCGTGTAGGTGCTCAATGCTCAACGACCCAGTCGCATGTTAACCTATCCCTTGTTGTGTTATATGCGGGCACTTTGCAGTCAGTTCGTGCGGGTGTAGTTCCATCATTGTTTGAGAGACATAAACCAAGTGGCGGATATCTTGGCAAGATTAACTTTGACAGATACTAGAGACCTTCAGTTGTTACAAGATGCCCCACATAGCGTGCATCATAGTTTGAATGTGGATTGTTGTATTATCAGAAACTCTGTAATTTAGGGTCCGTTTGGTTGCCTGGACTTGGCCTGGCTGACTTGGCTTGGACTGGACTAAGCCTAGCCCGTGTTTGGTTATTTGGACTGTATAAATACATTAAGTTCAGACTGTGTTTGGGTGTACATAGGCTGGATTTGGACTGATTGACTGTAACGACCAAAATACCCCTATTTTGGTGGGAGAAAAATATCCCGGAGAGAAAAATATGAACATTAAATCACTTTGATAAAAAAAACATTAAATCACAATCTTAAAGAATAATACTATTTGTCACTACATATATTACCATTAAAATTTTCAGAGATGAGGTGACATCCAATGTGTATAAGTCATTGATAAAAGAGCATGGTTAATTTTGTCCAAAATAAGCCCAACGCCCCTCTGGACTTTTTGGCGGCACTCTTAATGTCTTAGACTCCTCGTTGAAACAAAAAAAAAATTACTAAGTTTTAGGGTTAAAAAGTGTATTACCAATGTGGAGTTGGTTTAAATGGTAAGCGACTTGTTCCGCTTAAGCGAAGTCTCGGATTCGAGGGTGCAGAAAAAATCCCTATTGGGAGACTCACCCACCTTAACCAGGTGCGCGATCCGGGTCGAGTTCGGATTAGTCGGAGCGAAGCTCCGGATACCGGATGGAAACCAAAAGAAGGGTGAAAAAGTATATTACATGACGCGTTTATTTTGACAAATGTTAGATGCTATTATCCCCGAAGAATTAAGAATACATAAGTGGTACTGTTTAAAAAATAAGGATACACAATATTACTACGTAATTCAAGTAGAGCACAGAAGGTCAAGCCAAGAAAAACCAGTGACATACAAAATGCAGCTGGACCAGCAAAAAAAAAAAAAAGAATCATTACAGGCCGCCGAAACCTCCAAAGTCCAAATAGTCGTGTGACTTGTTTGAAAAAAAAAACTCACAAACGACGACGTTTTACAGTTTCACATCTTACCACTTTCTATGTATTGATTTATCCTCTCAAGGGAAGGGTAAAAGACATCTTACTAGACACTAGTTACTACTTACTACCATAAATGCCGGGGCGCTCCACTCCGTGAATGTCACTGTCACCCACCGGACGCACCCTCAAAACCAAAGCAACTAACCTCGCTACGCCTCACTCCCTTCCATGCTCCTCCCTCGCTTCTCCCATCTCCTCCGCTCTCTCCACCCTCCTCCACCCCCTTCCACCTCTCCAATGGCGCGTGCAGTCCTCCTACGCGCCGCCTCTCTCCCTCTCTCCACCCCTTCTCCACTCTCCTCCCTCCACACCCTCTCCAGCAGCCACCTCCTCCCTTCCCCAAAACCGCCCAACCACTTCCCCCTCCTCCCTTCCCCAAACGCCGCTCTCTTCCGCACCACCCTCTCCTCCGCAACCACCGGCATAATCTTCGCGCAGCACCGAGACTACCGAAAACTCAGGAAGAAGCGAGCATTAGCTCCCAAGAAGGCCAGAGCAAATGAATTGAAACTCGACGTCGGCATTTTGGTAGAAGAATCCCTCCCCGACGACCCCGAAATCCTGGTACATTTCCCTGCATGTATACTAATATTTTCCTTCTTTATTGTATCTTCTTATCTTTTTTTATGGGCGGTTACTGCGGCAGAGTATAGCGGAGCTGCTACGTCTTAATGTGCCCAAGGCGATGAAGCTAGCATTTGAGGGATTGAAAGATTCGAATTATGTGACGAGAGATACGGCGATTAGTGACTTGGGCGGATTTGAGACCGTGGAATTAACTGTGATGCTTTGTAACGATGAGTTTATCCGGAAACTGAATAAGGAATGGAGGGATGAGGATCATGCCACCGATGTTCTCTCCGCTTCACAACATATTCCTGAGCTTAATCTTCCCATTGTAAGTCCAGCAGGTTGTGTATTTGTTTGATGGGAGGCGGTTTTGTTTAGCGGCTGGATTGATGGTTGTGTTTTTGGGTTGTTGTTTGCAGCTTATGTTAGGTGACATTGTCATTTCTGTTGAGACGGCGGCGAGGCAGGCGGAGGAAAGAGGGCATTCGTTGGTTGACGAGATACGGATTCTACTGGTTGGTTTAAAACATTGTGGTTGCGATTTTCTTTTTCTTTTGTTCATTTTTATTCAACATTACAAAGCCAAACATATGGAGAGATGAAGATTAATGAGGGACGCCTGAAGGTGTGGAGAGACCATACGACACTGTTCAGTCGGAACATTTTGTGCTTGCTGATTTTGAGACAGGGATGACTGTGAACACGCAATGGCGCCTGGTTTAAATAGGTCCTCAAGTCCTTGGTTGCTTTGTGCAGGTCCATGGGCTGTTGCATCTTCTTGGATTTGATCATGAGATTAGTGAAGAGGCTGAAGTTGAAATGGAGAAGCAGGAGGAATTTCTGCTAGAAAACCTGGGGTGGAAAGGAAAAGGACTTATTAAGAGTGCATGTGATTCTCAAATTGATTCTGATGATCATATAGGAGTTCCAGATGGTAATGTGACTGTAATTTTTGTCTATTGACTCAAAGATTTAGTTTGTTCTTTACTAATTTGAATGTATGATGCCCTTACTTGTATGAAGATATACTTCTCTTTTTTATGCTATGAGATGAATCTTACAGAGACTATGTTAAAAGACAGGAAAAAAGAGGGCGGTCTTCGGTTCTATAAACCAAAATTCAGCTACATCTTCTGCGACATGGATGGTGAGGCCATCATGACATGCTCTTGGATGTTTGAAGACATAACGTGATTGTATTCTGATGCCTTTTACACGATTTCCAGGAACATTGCTAAACAGCAAAAGCCAAATTTCCTTAACAAATGCAAAAGCATTGAAGGAGGCTGTGTCAAGAGGTTTGAAGGTGGTAATAGCAACTGGAAAAGTAAGACGATGAAATCTTACTCTTTTAATTGTCGCCCGTGATTAATTGGCTAATTTTTAGAATCATATTCCCTCTCTTCCTCCAAGTTACTTGGTTCTTGCCTTCATGTTACACCATGGATTTTGTTTCTTCTTTTCATGTTATCCCTGTTTTGGATTTGCTACTCTCTTTGATTTTATGTACTTATGTTTGTCTGATGGCCATGCATGTCTTTGCTACTTGTTTTCTTTTACCGGGGTCACTGCTTATTAGATGAAATGCTTATGTCTTGGTTGCTGATATGTCTTAAACAGACTCGTCCTGCTGTGATCAATATTTTGAAGGCTGTAGATTTGGTTGGTAATGATGGTGTTATCTCGAACTTCTCTCCAGGTGTATTTGTACAGGTCACCCTTCTCTCTGTTGTGGTCATTTTTATCTCCACTCACTTATTTTCTCATTGGATATTTATATATTAGTGACATCCATGTTTTCACATCATACATTTTTAATTGCTGCTCATTCATTAGTATTGTGATGTGTCTTAGTCTGCCCTTATGGTTTTGTCAAGTCACCGTGCATGGGGTATCTCTACTTGGTGTAGAATTTGGGCCTTTGGTTTTTCAATATTGTCCCTTCTAGACCACGAACGTTGCAAGACACTCTTCTTTAACTTCCCCGTCCTGGCATACAAGAAAAGAGGTTAGGTCGTCATTGATCTGGAACAGGATAGTACATCTGGCTCTTTGATAGTTTTTTTCCTTACCTGAGTGAATAGACTACTAGGATCATGTTCAATACTTTGTTCAATGCTGAAAAGCTAATGCTTGCCATGTTAATCAACATACTATTGCACACATGTTCTTGATTACACACTCGTGCTCCTTTTTTCATTCCCTTTAATTGTCTCTCACTGGTGATTGCATGATTTCAGGGATTGCTTGTTTATGGTATACAGGGCCGAGAAATCTTTAGATGCAATTTAGATCCAAGTGTCTGCAGAGAGGTAATATTTTTCATACTAGCCATTTTTTTTCTTTTGACAGCCAAAGTGACAGAAATTGAGTTTGAATTGTCTGATGTCATCGGATTTTGGATCTTCAATTTATGCAGTGTTTATGGGTTTTCCAAAATATCACTTCGATTTACAATCCATCATTCCATATGGAGCAGTTGGTGGATTATAATATCTCGATTTCTTTATTACCAATCAGTCATCCCATGCAGAGCATTGGATAGTTTTATTATCTTCCAATTTTTTGTAGACCACCCAGTGTAAAGAGCATTGTATGATTTTTAAATCCATGTAGCAAAAATGAATTGGGATCAAATTCTAAAATCCTTTACTAGGCCTCATATCTGTTACTATATTGAAGAAACATTGATATTGTAATGGTAAGAGTGCTTAGATTTGTCATTGCAGGCGTGTCACTACTCTTGGGAGCATAAGGTTCCTCTTATTGCATTCTGTGAGGATCGTTGCCTGACACTATTTGAGCATCCTTTTGTTGATTCGCTGCATACTATATATCATGAGCCAAAGGTGCTAGTTTCTGCCTTGTAACAGCTTTATTGGATGTTGCCTGAGCAAATTTTCATGCTTGTGCATAATGATAAGAAATCTTTGCAGGCAGAGATCATGCCTTCAGTGGACAGTCTCTTGGCTGCTGCTGACATACAGGTATTCCATTAATACATCTCTTTTCCAGTCTGGTGCATAAGAACAATGTTTAGTTGCCTATGTCTGCCAATTGTTCCCAATTGTTTAAACACCAGAAACAGAATAGATAGAAACTGATTATAGCTGTGTTTGGCGGATTGTTTTGGAATGCTCTTATTTAGTTTTGTGTTTGGATGATGTGAATACACAATTCAGCTATGGTCCAGGAGGATCTTTGCGACACTTCACTCACTTTTGGGTCCATTGGCAATTTCATATTACTTCTGTCATTTTCTTCCTTTACCTAATGTTTAGTTTATCAAATCTGATTAGATTCAAGAAAATAGATTTATGTGTTCTTCCTTCTGTTTACACTTATCACTTGCATACGCGCAAGCATGTATACATGGCCTAGTATGACTGAATACTAGGCTTCACTTCATTCAGTTTCATGATTTTGTTTACATGTTTTGGATTTGCAGAAGGTGATATTCTTGGACACCGCTGAGGGAGTGGCTTCAACTCTGCGGCCATACTGGTCACAAGCAACTGCAGACAGGGCCAATGTTGTCCAAGCTGTCCCCGATATGCTTGAAATTGTACCCCCTGGAACCTCAAAAGGAAGTGGAGTGAAACTGTTGCTTGATCATTTGGGTGTCACTGCAAAGGAGGTATGAACTGTCTTCATCTGCCACACATTTTATGTGGTCCGAAAGACAACTTCTAAGAAGCCTTTTCAGTCTGTATACAGCTTTCACCTTTAGTTACTACGTACTTGGTCTCTTTGGAACTTTTAATGGCATTTCCCCTCTTTTCATCCGGGGAGTGTGATGAAGCTAGTGGCCAGAGGCCTTTGACTGCTTTATACTTGTTTCAGTATAAAGTTCCTCTTCTGGCCCACTGATTGATTCTGATTGAATGATTTCAGATTATGGCTATCGGTGATGGGGAGAATGACATTGAGATGCTTGAGTTAGCTTCTCTAGGCATTGCTCTTAGCAATGGTGCAGAGAATACAAAAGCGGTGGCCAATGTTATTGGTATCAGCAACGATGAAGATGGTGTGGCTGACGCGATATACCGTTACGCATTCTGAGGTTTAAGTTCTAGAGCCAAAGGTTTTGACTGAAGCTCACATGGCAAATAATTATGGTGGTATAAAACCGAAGCACCTCCGCGGTATTTAAAAGATGAGTTATGGGGAGAGGTTTTGTCAGAGCCAGATCTCTAAAGTGTGGGCTGGATGGAGCGAGCTATTCCCCCACCACACAGCCGCTCCCCGCTGGATAGATGATTACTTGTCATTAACTTGCTTTTGTATTCGGAGTAGACATCATTCTTTATTTATACAAACCACTACCTTATACATCTTTCTGAAGCGGAGGATTGTGGTTTAGTGCTTCGGAGCCAATGACATATTTTCGCTGAGGACTGTTGTTTTGTGTGAAGGAGCTAAGGACGAAATTATGAGTAGTGACTAACCCTAACGGTTGTAACGATTCTCATCGAGCTATTAACTTCTGCGAGAAATGTCAACTTGAGACGTCGGTCGTATCCTGCTAGGCTTTTGTTTTGTTTTGGTGTTTACTTTCATACTCGGACGGGCTCTTAACTCTTTTACAAGTGAACCACACAAATCAACTACTTGGATTCCGTTTTAATTCAAAATTTAAATTGCACCATATATAAAACACCCAATTGAATCTTTCATGCTGTAACCAACAGCATATTCATCGCCAAGATGTTTAAAAAAAAAAAAGAGAAGATTGATTATGCACACGAAAAGATAATCATGATCATCTCTATAACAGACTAAATTCACAAAACCACATCACCTCGCTTATAGATATGGATTCACTATGATGAATTAACACAATGTATCATACAAACAGTTGAGATTACAGATACAAATGTTTCATGTAATAAGAGCCATTTCCATCATTCCAAACAGCACATCGATTCTGAAATCTTCCATCGAAAACATCAACTGCCATAACCACCTTCGTGTTAGGCTTGAGTTATCAGCAAACCTCCAAAATATATCAAAAGTTATAAAAAAGAAGAAAGATAAGAGCCGAAATTGCACGTACCAAATTACAGACCCTGGTCAATTAGGTAATCGCCAAGCCTTTCCACTATCATATTGCACTGACCGGGAGTCAGAGGCTCGTCATATATGCCAATTATCAACGCCAGGCCAGTCTTCTTGACAGTCACACCACCAGAACCCTGGTAACTAAAATGTTAGGTCTGCAAAAACTTGGAACTTAAATAACAAAAAAAAAAAAATCTCGTTCCTTGATTCCAACAATTGTAACACACTACAGTATATCCTGCGCCATAGTATCATGCCAGTTCATTTTTAGCCGATGCATCCGAAGCAATAACCACCACCTAGCGACCTCTCCAACATGTATATAATATCATTTAGCTCTATTATGGATGAAGCACTTAAATACATTCTCGACCCCACTAGGTTTATCCTGAAATCGACCCAATGTCCTTGTAATTCTGCCAATCCTACAATGAGCTCAAGTTCTTCCTTAAAGATTTAGTTAATATCGACAAGAAAGAAAAATAAATAACTCTCCTTTGTCCCTCCACTTATATATGGTCCCGTTCCTGAAGCTCAAAAAAGCGCCCGTCATTGAGCTCGGCCAAACAGTTCATCTTGCTTCACGGGTAGTTAATTTACAAAACCGTCAACATAACTTAGTTATGGAATCAACCTAAATGATTAGCCTGTTCATATATATAGCAATCAACGAGTTTCTAATACTTAGTCATTCACAACCTTATGAAGATTGATGGATGTGCAAAGAGACGGGGTAATTAAGCAAATCATTAAAATAAAGTACCTTCTTTCCTCGTATAACAGCCCCTGCTTCACCCTGGATCACCATGTACTTAGTGCCACCTATGTACAATCCCGTCGGTGCAAGCGTCCCGGGCTCCTCAAAATCTTTCATTATACCACTTATTTCTTCCGGAGTGAACTGCAAAACACCAACGGATTAGGCGACGAATCATGCATTTCTTTCAAAACAGCACCACCACCGAATACGAGAAGAAGCAGGAAAACAGAAAAAGGGAAATACAGATCATTTTTTATTAGAAAAAGACAGCAAAAATACAGACCTGAGGGAAGGTAGCGCTCTGGGCCCAGACGCTGCCGTCGTGGCCGATGATAGCAGCGGCGGTGAGGTGGTTTCCCTCAATTTCGCACATCAAGTGCTCGTCCACGTACTGCTGCCACGACATCTTTTGCTTCACTCTCGCTTTGGGCTGGGATTTGGTTTTTCTAGCTTTAACCGGAAGAGAAACAGAGAGAATCCGAACCTTCTAGCTGCTGCTTTGCTTTGCTTTGACCGGGAATGGATGATGATGATGATAACTAAGAGAGGAAGAGAGTAGTTGGGGTAGGGGAAAACGAGTGAATGCTCTCGAGAGAGTAAGGGGGAGACGGATATGTACTATATTGGTAGCGAGTAGTAGTAATATAAAAAAAAAAAAATTGGTTGGGGTGGTTTTTCGTTGGCCAGCGTTGGCGTGAGAACTACGCAGGGAGGGAAAGTTGAGAATGACTATGCATCTGTCCACCTATGGGAGAATATTATCATTAGCTGTGCCCGTGTCATCACCTGTGGAGCCCACGTAGATTTTACTCCGACTTGGACACATTTTTTTTTTTTCCGATTTACAAATTCAAACACGAAAAGCTAGGGGCTTTTTTACGATTATCGTAAATGCATCACAAATAATGGGAATTTTATAATGTAAGCTATAGTTTTGTGGAGTATCATAGTATGAGAGCAATTGGTACTGAGATAATCTTTGTTTTTTTTTTTTTTTGAAAATCTGAGATAATCTTTGTTTGAACTATCATGAACAACGACCTGGATGAAGTAAAATTGTCATGCTCGACGACTCTTTGAGATCAAGAAAAATTAAAAAAAAAAAGACGAGGCAGTGTATAGCGGACCACAAAAATCAGAATCGAGAGAACAAGGGTTGCATATGTCCAGGATCAAGTTTGGTATGTCACGCATAGTTGCGAGTTTGACTCTGTATTAATGCACGGAACCAAATGCACAATCATCACTTCCATCATGACCGAATATTATGGAAGAATTCGCCGTTAAATATTTTTTATATTATCAAAGACAATATTTTGGATTCGAACCGGGTGCGCTGAAAATGTTTTTACAATTGTTATTTTCTTTTTGTGAAATCTTAGAAACTAGTTTCTATGCTCCTTGTAGAGCTTGTATTTTGTGTTTTTGTGGTTTTGACTCTTGCGTTTTCAAACGTTATTGGCTTCGCTTTTTTTCGGGTAACAATCACACGTTGTGGGGGCAGGATCCCATTGCTGTGTTGTGTTGGAAATTGCTAGTGATGCAGTTTACAGGCACATTTTGTCGCGTGACACAAAAGCCCATCAACGACTCAGAATGATTAATGGGTATGTCAGCCCATATTAATCATCTTTGGGTCTTTTGCATTGGCGCCAACAAGCTCAGATGGCGGAGATGCACATTGGGTCTCACAAGAACTAAGTCCTAAGAGCGCCCGAGAACAAAGTTTAAATACTATAATGGAGCCGCCCTTTGTTTGGGGCACCTCAAACATTTTGGGGCCTTTTCAACTTTTTTCTTTTTTGGTCGATGCCTTTTTTAACTTTAATTGTGATGACTTTCTATATGTATAGTTCATCAACTCTTCCGAATGTGATATTTCTCAAAAAAATGTCACATAACAGGATATTTTATCAAAAAATTTTAATTGGCATGATATTAAATTAAAATTTGTAATATATGTTACTTTTAATTTTCTTTTACTCGGTGTAATTTAATTTCCTAATGAGTAAGGCTGTGGACAAAACACGCGGTATGCCGGCCAGAGTATTAACTTCTTCCTCCCTTTCGAAACGTGGGGAAATGATTACAATTATGTTATGTTTTTTTTTTTTGAGGAAACAATTATGTTATGTTTGGTTACAATTAGGTTGGGAATAGAAATGGGATTAACATTTTTATGTATGATTTGATACATTATATCTACTGGACCCATTACGCGTGTCTAGGCCTGAAGATGGAATATAATTTTAACAAGTTCGGATAACCCGCCTTATCGCTTTTTTGAACGTGGCCGATTCTTGTATAACCCAAGACAAAACTCCCTCCATATAAATACTCCAGAATTACATAGGATAGACTGAGATTTAGAGGTGAACATTGTTCATTGTCCCCTCCCTGTTTTTCCTTAATAGAATGGACTCCCAATTTCTCCGAATAGATTACGATTATATTCATATTTCATACCATTTAAATCATACCATTAAAATTACTTTATATCTCTTTATATCATACCAATAAGTTGTAAATCAAGTGGTTCTAAAATCTTCTTCAAGACAAGTTCAAGTCACAATTGAAATTCCACACCCCAACCTAGTAGGAAGAGGTTATATTAAAGTAAAATAATACATTGGACAAAAAGGGTAAGATTATTCATTTTATTATATCACCATACTCATTTATTATGAAGTTTCATCCCTAACTGAGATCAACCATGATCCTCAGGGGACACTCTTTGTTTGGGAATTGGAGGCCATTACGGCAAGTATAGCCGTTCGTATAGTTTCCATTCTATTCTTGTAAAACACGTGTATGGAGGTGCTAACAAGGCAGCTGACTTCCTTGCCAAGTACGCTGCACATCACAGTATTTTAGATCTAGACCTTTACCATTTACCTACGAAGTTTTGTAATATCATTGACAGGAAATACCCTTCCTTTCATGAACGATATTTCTCTTAAAAGAAAAACAAAG
>JAKUCV010000204.1:0-28463 GCA_028386065.3 Turnera subulata | reverse complement strand
GTGAGCGAGGCTCACGAGATGTTGAGATTGTTTTGGTACCGGGTTAGATGATCTACAAGCATAGTAGCGGTAAGTCAACATACGATGAGGAACCTTAGTTGGGTATAGTCTGTCAGGACTAGAGTGTGTGTAGTATAGTCTGTTGAGACTGGGTCGGTTACCCAACATGTGGTAGAGTTGAAGTGTCCTGATCGGGCACTAGTGTACGGTACAATCAGTATTAGATGGTCATGGCTTAGATATGATTTAGTGAGATTCCTCTGTCGTGCTGTTGGTGTTGGATTCCTCTGTTTGATGTTTGTGTTTGACTCTTCTGTTTTGATGGTTGCATTACTACGAAAGTATTATGGTTGATTATATATCACTGTTTATCTTTCGTCGGTGAGCGCTTCGGACTCACCCCTCGCCTGCGGGGTTTCATCCCGTAGGATGAGTTGCTTGTAGTGCAGGAACGTACAAGGCGAGCTGAAGCGTACCCTCGGACAGGACTCGGATCCATTAGTTGCATTGGGCTTGCATACGTTATCATGTGAGTCATAAGTCTTCCATTGTGCATATTGTTGAGTTTACTGCTGTGTGTATGTTGTGATTGGGCCATTGGGCTGGATGGTTGTTGTTGTTGATGTCCCCGGGGTTCGGGTGACGAGTACCATGTTGGGCCGAAGGGCCGGTTTTCAGTTTTGTTATTGGGCCGTTGGCCAATTTATTGATTTACACACTGTTTGTTGGGCTTTATTGGGTTGGGTTGTCATAGTTCTGGCACGTGTTTACTGTGTACGGTAAATACGGGTCGGGGCGTCTCATTTTGGTAGCGGAGCGGGCGTTAGGTCTTGTTGGGAAGTCTCTATGTGTGTTGTTGTCTTGTTTGCATAGTTCGCTCCAGTTGTTTAATATTTTACATCATTTAGTTAGTGCATTATGGATCCAGTCGAGGGACGCCAGCTGTCGAGGAACATACACATAAGAGGTAAAAGATGCCATAAATAAGCGGAAATACTAATATTATTGATACTGCAAATACTGAAAGTACAAAGGGAGATATTAATATTTTGATTACAAACTGAAATATTACATTGATATTTTATATTTTATAAAAAGGGAAATAATACATTGATTTTTTATAATTTATGAAAATAGAAATACATTTAACGATTCGGAACGACGTTGACACGAAAACTGTTTGGGTCGCTGTTGACGTTGACCGTGACTCTATCGCTCCACAAGAACCACATGCCGCCTCTGTCCTGTTGGCCAGGAATCTCGAACCGGTTAGCTTGAGGGAATCGGAGTGGAATCAGACCGTGATCGTCTCGTGGTTGCCACTGCGTCTCCGTCAGAAGAACCATGTTGGGCTTGTACCGGTTCTTCAAGTCCCTCAGGGTACGTGAGAATTCCTGGGCACGCCTTGCTACTCCTCTGCAGTTCCACACCAGTAGTCGTGCTTTTGGCCAGGTTGGAGGTAGCCGAGTCATTCTGGGCATGCCCTGGGCTGTCATCGAGAGCTGGTAGTAGGCACCTTGTTCCACAGTTTGGCAAGTGGACTCCAGGTTGAACTCCTGTAGCCTCTCGGAGATGAAGAACATCACGGAGTTTGCCAGGCCATAGAAGGATGTCCTCAGAGCCCCATGGTCCTCTAGGAAGAACACCTCTTCCATTGGAGTGACGAAGAACCGCGACGAGTAGAGTTCGTCGACAAAGACTAGACGTGGAATTCTGCCGAGTTCGTTCGGTAGCTCTTCAGCACGTTCGTTGACCATGCTGTAGGCTAGACGATTCCTTCTGCCGAGATTGGCACCTTCGACGAAGAAGACGGAGGAAAGAGCAGGCATGTTGACGTGTAGTATTTTGCTTTTCGAAATTTTGTGGTTTTGTTTGCTTGAGCGTTTTGATTGCTTTTAAATGCTTTGATGATTTACACATCACCGCTTCCCCTTTTATACTCTTATGGGGAGCGTGATTCCTGTTTTTGATTTTCAAGATCTTGCCTTTTAAATTTTACCGTTGCTTTATTTAATGCTTTGTTACTTTACGTATTTTTCGGACCCATGCCAGAGTTTTTTTTCAGCCTTTTTCCATCTCTTGATTTTCTTCCGCTCTGGCTACCTTGCCCTTTCTTTTCGTGGTCTTACTACATTTTCTTGCATCTTTCATCACATGCATCCGTGACCGTTGAGGCTAGACGGATGGGGCCGTATCTCGAGTAGAACGCATGTGCGACAAGCTCACAGCTGTTCGGACATCGTGGAGAGATACGAGCCTTGACAGGCGTTTTGGCTTATGCGGAAATATGAACAAGTGGGTAACGTGTCTTTCGAGGGACACAGGACGATCCCGTGAACATCGCCTTGCCAGTTAACGGATGTCTTCTTCACGAGGTTAACCGACGTCACCGTTAACTGTACGTGTCACGTTTCTTAGGATTGAGAATGGACACGATCGAACTAGAGCGCCGAGCATGAAAACATATCTTGTTTTAATTTCTTTTTGTTTTGATTTTGTTAAACGAGTTTTGTTTTGTTTTTAATTTCTTTATGTTGGTTATAATTCGTTTTATCGGTCCTGTTTGTAACATCATTATGTTCGATTTTATTCATGACGGTTTTGTTATGTTTTAAATATTTTGTTTCTTTTCAGTTAAATATGAATTTCCATATCTTAATAAGAGAATTTATAATCTAAGAGATTTGATTTCAAAAGGAAACTTATTTTATTAATACATAACAGTTTACATCGGAGAAGAAGTACTCTACTGAGTTACTTGCTTCTCTAAGTCTTTTACAAGTTGCTGGACGTTCCTCAGGTGAGCGAAGAGCTCCGCGCACGCCAGTTCAATTTGTGCCACCGCCGAGCTGATCTTCCTCAACGAGACGTTCAGTAGCGTCAGCTTCTGTTGCGGAGTGCTGCTTTCAGCTACCGCCTTGCCTTTCTTGTCCTCAGCTTTCTTGCCAGCACGCTTCTTCCGTCGCTTTGGGGAGACCACCATATGCTCCTTCAGGCCGATGATGTTGGTCTTGAAGCGTTTCTTTGGAGGCTCTTCATCGGAGCTTGTTGGGAAAGCAGTGCCACCGATGTAACTGTTGTTCTCGGAGTCTGAGGTCGTTCGAGAACGAAGTGGAGAGTCCATGGCTGAGAGTGAATGTCTCAGCTGTGAGGGTTGGTATTTATAAGCGGATGAGATGTCGCTTAAGGGTATAAGCGGTATCTCATGTTGAGGTTGGATACCTGGCAGAGTGTGCCAGAATCTTATCGTGGTAGGACCCACGGATAAGACAGAATTTCAGGGACGAAATTCTTTTTAAGGTGGGTAGACTGTAACAGCCCGGGTAAAATTTTTGATTTTTACCGGGACTGTAAAAGTCTTTTTACCGTGATTTACTGTTGAATTAATCTTGGGTAATTAATTCAAGGTAAATCGGGAGTTGTTTTCGAAACCAAGAGTTTTCCCGCGCTCGTGATTTTTTCGTGGATTTTTTCGGACCTAAGTTGGTGTTTTTTTCGGGTTTCGGAATTTCTCGGAAAATCACACCGGAAAATAACTACGGGGTATCGATTATTTTCTGGACCGGATCGGACTCGTCCGTAATATGGACGATTTGCATTATTGCTCACATGCTTAATAGTAAAAAAAAAAAGATTAAAAGGAGAAGGCTGCCGGTGGAGAAGAAGAAGGAAGAAATAAAAAAAAAAAGAAGAGAAAAAAAAAGAGAAGAGAGGGAGAGAAAAAAAGAGAGAAAAAGAAAAAAAAGAGAGGAAGAAAGAAAAAAAAAGAAAGAAAAGAAAGAAAAGAAAGCAGAACCGGAAACAAAAGAAAAGAGAAGAGGGGAGAGGAGCCACCACTGCACCACCACCGTGACCCGCCCCATCATGGTACGACGCCACCGTCTTCCTCCTCTTTCCGCGCCGCGACGACCAGCCGAGGCAGGCAAAGGATAGCCGCCGCCTCCTCCTTCCTTTCTCTCGCTTCGATGCCGCCTGGAGTCGTCGTCACCAGCGACCCCTGCAGCCTGTTCTCCTCTCCACGCACGGCGACCCGCAACCGAAGAGGACCGGGTTGCGCACCAGCAGCCGCGACGTCTATTCCCCCTTACGCCGCCGTTCTGCTCATCGCCGCCCTGCCGGTCTTCCGCGAGCAACGCCGCAGCCGTCGCCTCCCTTCCACGTCGCGCCGCCGCAGTTGACACACTCAAGGTGAGCAACCCGTGAGTAGTGGGTTTGACCCGTTTGCGAAATGGGATGACCCGGATGTGGTCGCGGGTCGACCCGAGTGAGTTATGGGTGGGGCTTGTTTAACTGTGGGCTCGGGCTGCTGTGTGGCTGGGCTTGACCGCGCGGGCCTGTCTGCTGCTTGACCTGGGCTCCTTGGGCTTGGACGTGGGCTGTGCTTTTGGCCCAGTCCGATGTATATATTAAAAAAAACAAATTATATATATATCTATTTAATAATAATCTGATATATAATTTTGGAAAAAATTATATAGTTATTTTGGGAAAATTATGGGCAATATAATTATGATATTTTCAAGAAAATATAAATATATTTACTTTGATAAATAATTAAGTTCTACTTAGAAAAAAACTATTATTAATTAGAAAAATATATATATACCTTGAAATTAATTTATGGAAATTAAATATATGTATTATTTTCTCTGAAAAATTGTGTTTGTGGAAATTATATATAGATGTACCTTGTAAATTAAAAGTAATTATATTTTATGATTGGAAAATATTATTATGTATACTTAGAAAAAGATAAATACTTTATAAATAATTTCTGAAAATTATAAATAGGTTATTATTTTTTTGGAAAATTATAGTAATTATTATTTTGGATAATTATAGTTATTTTATGAAATTATTTTGAAAAGAGTTTTAATTAAAGTACGGTACTGGAATTATATTCGGATATACGTACGGGTAAATATTTTCGGTAAATGGAACGGAAATGAATCGGGATGGGATTAATTCGTAGTATTGNGTGAGCGAGGCTCACGAGATGTTGAGATTGTTTTGGTACCGGGTTAGATGATCTACAAGCATAGTAGCGGTAAGTCAACATACGATGAGGAACCTTAGTTGGGTATAGTCTGTCAGGACTAGAGTGTGTGTAGTATAGTCTGTTGAGACTGGGTCGGTTACCCAACATGTGGTAGAGTTGAAGTGTCCTGATCGGGCACTAGTGTACGGTACAGTCAGTATTAGATGGTCATGGCTTAGATATGATTTAGTGAGATTCCTCTGTCGTGCTGTTGGTGTTGGATTCCTCTGTTTGATGTTTGTGTTTGACTCTTCTGTTTTGATGGTTGCATTACTACGAAAGTATTATGGTTGATTATATATCACTGTTTATCTTTCGTCGGTGAGCGCTTCGGACTCACCCCTCGCCTGCGGGGTTTCATCCCGTAGGATGAGTTGCTTGTAGTGCAGGAACGTACAAGGCGAGCTGAAGCGTACCCTCGGATAGGACTCGGATCCATTAGTTGCATTGGGCTTGCATACGTTATCATGTGAGTCATAAGTCTTCCGCTGTGCATATTGTTGAGTTTACTGCTGTGTGTATGTTGTGATTGGGCCATTGGGCCGGATGGTTGTTGTTGTTGATGTCGCCGGGTTTCGGGTGACGAGTACCATGTTGGGCCGAAGGGCCGGTTTTCAGTTTTGTTATTGGGCCGTTGGCCAATTTATTGATTTACACACTGTTTGTTGGGCTTTATTGGGTTGGGTTGTCATAGTTCCGGCACGTGTTTACTGTGTACGGTAAATACGGGTCAGGGCGTCTCACTTAAAAACCTAATTAATAACTATATAAATAATAATTAATTTTGCAAAATTAAACATGGATCATTGAGCAAAAAAACAACAAAAAAAATTAAACAATAGAAGTAAAAATCAATAGAATTAATGAAGGATGACAAAAAGTAAAAAAATTAAGAGAATAATTTTTTAAAAATATGAATGAAGAAAAAAATTAAATAACTAATTACGAAGAAAAAAATTAAATTAGAAAATAGAATATAAATAAGAAAAATAAACAAAATAAAACATTTAATAATCATATAAATAATACTTAATTTTTTATATTTAAACATACATCAGTGAGTCCCAAAACAAAGAAATATAAATTAATCAATAAAAAAAAAATCAAAATAATTAATTAATAATAAACGAAACATAAAAAATAAGAGGGTAATTTATAAAAAAAACAAAAAAAATATTATTACAAAGAAAGAACAATAAAATAGAAAATAGAAATAAATTACGGAATAAAATAAAATAAATTACTCAATAGTAATATAAACAATAATTAATTTTGTAAATTTTATACCTGCATCATTTGTTGATCCATGCTTGGGCCTACATAATTGACCCCTAAAATAGAAAAATTTTAAAAACAGAATTAAAAAAATTATAAAATTTATTAATAATAAACAAAAAAACATAAAATGAATCATTTTTAAAATATAAATCATAAAAATAAATAGAAAAATCCTATTATTATGAATAAAAACATTAATACAAAAAATAGAATATAAATCAGAAAAATAGATAAAAATATTAATAATAACTAATTTTATAATTTAAACATGCATAATTGAGTCCTAAAATAAAAAAAATATATAAAACATAAAAGAGACCACAAAAAATATTATATAAAATAATAATATGAAGAACAATTAATTTATGAAATGAAAAATTAATAAATTAAAAAATATGAAAAATTAAAATATACCTTTGTATCAATTAAACTCATATCTATGCTAATAAGGAAGTTCTATAATTTTTATTCAAGGATTTCCACAGTCTCGAAACTCTAACTTGATTTTTTCATAAATCATTCTCAGGAGTCAATTCATCCAAAGCTTTATTATAGGTTTTCCTGCACTAACAAAAAAAATATAAAAATGATTAAAATGGATTGGAAAAATAATAAAATGTAAAAACAAATAGGATGCTTAATTATGAGAGACAAAATAACTTTAATATTATATCAACATTCATACGTATGCAAATAGAAACAAGACAAAGAAGAAACTAGAGAGAATGAGTGAATTATAGAGAAACTATGTCACACACAGACAGAGAATATATCTAGACCTTGTGTAGTGTAAAAACAAAATAAAGAAGGAGTAAAAGGAAATGAATGAATGATAGAGAAACTGTATCACATACAGAGACTATTATTTCACATACACAAACAGAGACTGTATCTGTATTTCTAGAGAGATGATGAGATTTTTGAAGAGATGCCCGATAAAAAAACAAAATTGATAAAGGTTAGTTGAGTATAATATAATTCTTATTAGATAACAGTAATAGAGTAAATCACATAATATATATACATAAAAATCTCTGGGTGTGAATTTTCTTTTGAACAATTTGGGTGTGACTGGAATTTTTTTTTAAAAAAAATATAATTAAGATCAGATTTATCAATGTAAATAAAAAGAGTTTTATCCTTATCTTTATCGATTAGAAACTCTGGTTATCAATCTAATGAAAAAAATATATAATACCAATATAATTTTCTTTTGAACAATTTGGGTGTGTGTGGGATTCTTTTTAAAAGATTATAATTAAGATCAGGTTATCAGTACCAATACCAATCTTGCGTGTGAATTTTCTTTTGAATAATTTGGGTGTGACTGGAATTTTTTTTAAAAGAGTACAATTAATATCAGGTTACTCTGGGATAATTATGTTTGTCATTATAGTCAATCAAACTAAACCTACGATCCTCTTCAACCCATTAGGAGTACCTTCACGAATGAATGTCGGACAGATATTTGAATGCTCGCTCGGGTTAGCCGGAAGTTTGCTAGATAGACATTATCGAATAGCACCCTTGGATGAGCAATATGAACAAGAGGCTATAAAGGGCGCACTTTTTGGTCTATTTTCGATTATTTTAGACCGCCCCTGGCGGCATGGCCGAGTGGTAAGGCGGGGGACTGCAAATCCTTTTTCCCCAGTTCAAATCCGGGTGTCGCCTGATCAAGAAAAGAGAGGAAATCCTTTCATTTTGGCAACAGATGGCAATAAAAGAAAGTCCAAAGGCTATACATGGCAATAAAGCAAGACTCTAAAAATCCTATGTGTCAAAACCTGGTGAGGGATACAGCTTTAAATATATATAATAGATTGGAAGTAAAGCAAACTGCCTGGGTTGTAGCCCTACTCATTTAATTATTTTTAAAGTTTTTTTTGTCGAGAATTATTTTTTAAGTCGGTCCTATATCTTTGAGAGCATCTATTCTCAGACCAAATATATATATATATATATATATATATATATATATATATATATATATATATATATATATATATATATATATATTCGGAGTCTTTGATTCTTTGACTTTTGACCCTTTTTTTTTTTGAAAAACATGGAATTTGTTGTAAATAAATTATGGTGAATGCCATTGTTACCATCCAATAAAACTGATTTTTACCGTATTAGAATTTATTTTCGGTAAATATTTTATCCCATACACGAAACTTTCACATGAATTTTTCCATCTACCTCACCTCATTTGTCTTCATTTTCATTACCTAAATCCATGTAATTTTATTCTTATTATCCAACCTAACTTATTTGTTTTAATCCTCCCATTTTTTACCTATAAATACCTCCTTCGTCCATCACATTTTTATATTTTTGATCTTCCACAAATTGCTCTCTTCTCACTCCTACATACCTCCCCTTAACTCCCCCTCCATCTTTGTATAATTACATTATTTGTTCATTTGTAATATTACCATCAAAAGTATATTATTACAAAGGTGTACTATTACCATCAAGTTAATATTACTACCATCAAGGTGTATTTCACCTTTAATTTTATAACACGTTATCAGCACGAGTCTCTACCCTACTAAGGTACTCATTTCTAAACTCTTCTTTTATCATATATATATATATATAGTACTAATACTGCCGAAAGATTTATCGAGTAAGCATATATGTATTAAGTATTCTATATCATTATTCTAATAATATTGCTGAAAGATATATCGAGTAAGCATATATGTATTAAGTATTCTATATCATTATTCTAATAATATTGGTGAAAGATATATCGAGTAAGCATATATATATTAAGTATTCTATATTATTATTCTAGTAATATTGCTGAAAGATTTATCGAGTAAGCATATATATATATATATATACATACATATATATATATATATATATATTACATTATATATTATTACTCTATTAATATAGCTGAAAGATTTATTGAGTGAGCATATATATATATTACATATTCTATACTATTATTCTACTAGTATTGCTGAAAGATTTATCGAGTAAGCATATATATATATTACATATTCTATATTATCATTATTATGCTTTTATTATGTATTTTAATAATTTCGCTATTATTTCATTACCTTTATAATGTCAAATATTACCAAACTTGAATTTGAGGCCCTTGACATTTCCGGAAAAAATTTGTCATGGGCATTAAATGCTGAAATGCATTTAGATACTAATGGTCTGGGAGATACCATAAAAGAAAGCAACAAAGTATCTTAAATAAGGTGAAAGCATAACATTCTAAAGACTGAATATCTTATTGCCAAAGATCTGCAGGATCTTTGACAATAAGATATTCAGTCATCATACTCGCAAAAGCTCGTTATGAGTGGATACGGTAAAAAAGTTTTTCTTATCCCTTCACTTTTTTGTTTTCGCATTTGTTGTCCCTCTTCCTTTTTTTTCACTCTTCATGTCCCTCAGCTCTTGAATTACCGGGCCACCATGTCCTTTTGACCCCCTGCAGCTGGTAGATCACCGTAGCGTTGACACGTGTCTGTGGGGCTGTTGATTGCCAATTTTTATTCTTTTTCCCTTTTCTTTTTTTCCTAAGTTCTTAATAACCATATTTTCTTATAAAAAACTAAAACTTGTAGAAAATAATAAGTTTTATGCGTTAACCAAGCAATAATACCTCTTAGCAATTAATACACATTAAAGTTTGATTTTGTGATTGTTAAAGGAAAACAGAAAAAGGAACACCATCACCAGAACCACACCTTCCTCCACCATTAGAACCACACACTCCTCCACCAGGGCCGGAGCTCGCGCCGCCGCCGCCGCCACTGAGTTAAGCCGTCGTGCCGCTCCTTCCTTCCTCTTCACTTTCTTTTCTTTTTTCTGTTTTCCTCTTTTATGCTTTCTTAATAGGGAGCGGGCGATGGTGAGAAGGCGGCGTTGTTCTCTTTGAGTTCGAGGATGGGTTGAAGAGGGAGCCAGGGGAAGGAGATACCGACCGCTTGTCGCCCTTGTAGACTCTCAATTTGAAGTGCTTACTATTCGCGTTCCCCTTTTGTCTCCGTCGCCCACCTCCTCCCCCATTCCTCAGAAACCCCATCATCGCTGCCATCTGAAGGTCCTTCGAATTCATGTGTGAACTAAACTGCACAACTGAAGGTCCTTCAAAATCCTTCAAAATCATCAAATCCTAAAAACAAAGGGATTAGTGATGAATTCTTCTTCGTTTTTTTTGTCAAAGGCACAAGAAAACTGGGGCTTTAAGATGTTACAAGTATTCGTCAAGAAAACACAGTAGCACTACAAGTTTTTCTTTTTCTTTTTAACAACGAAAAACAGAGACAAGGAGAGACAAAAACAGGCCAATATGGGTTGCAACCAATTGAAGATCAAGAACGAGGAGTCGTGTCACGATGTAAGTCACCAAAGAAACACCGGCGTCGCCCTCAACGACTAAGCCAGCAGCGAATTCCCACACCCCCAACACCCCTCCTTCACCCTCCCTCCCTTTCCTCCTCCGCTACCCTCCCTCTCACGATGGCCGACGAAGCCCCTTTCCCTCCCCTGCCACTCACCACCGTCCTCCCGTCCCTGCCGCCCTTACAATTCCAGTCGCTGCAGCGTGTGGCAAGCATGCAGGAGATGAAGATCCAGAAGGAGGGAAAGAAGACGGTGATGGCCCCACCATCAACGAGGAAGAGGACGGCGAACGGCTGATTTCAACGAGGAAGAGGACGACAGACCTTGCTTGTTTAGTGAACATGCCCCACCTTTTTTTGTAAATAAATAATAAAGCACCGATATATCTCATTTTAATAATGGTTTTAGAAATTTAATTTTTAAAAAAGGAAAAAATGGTTAGAAAACGTTCAGAATATTGAGTGGAAAAAAATACACCAACTGGAGTGGGCCCCACAGACACGTGTCAGCCTCACACGCACCAACCGGCTGTTGGGGGTCAAAAGGACATGGTGGCCCGGTAATTCAAGAGTTGAGGGACATGAAGAGTGAAAAAAAAGGAAGAGGGACAACAAATGCGAAAACAAAAAAGTGAAGGGACAAGAAAAACTTTTTTACCGAGTGGATACATACTAGGTTGCAAGATTTTAAATCTGTACACATAATATAATTTAGTTATGTTTCGAAATTGAGTAGAGAAAATATTATTGATACTGATATGCTAGAAAAATATTCTCTATTTTTCTTGCATCAAATGTACTCCTGCACCAGCAATATCGTGAAGAAGGTTTCATGAAATTTTCATGTTTACTTTCATGCCTCACTGTGGCTGAACAAAATAAAGAGCTATTAATGAAAAATTATTAATGCCATTCAACTGGCTCTGCTCCATTCGCTGAAGCGAATGCGATTATATATTATAATTATGAACATACTATTGGTCACAAACCGACCTTATAACAAGGCGTCTGGTGTGAACATTCAAATTTGACCTATTAAAATTATATTGAGATTAGACTCTGGACATGTTTGAATCATAAGAATGATGATTTAGTCTTGGGTTGAAGCATGGATGGAGTTTAATTTTAGTAGAATTTATATTTTATAGTAATTAAGACTTTTATATGCCTAGGATTAATGAGACGATTTAATCATAGGATATGTTAAGGACTAAACTGCTAAAATGTATTTTATCTCATTAAATTCGGGCTTGTTTATTTATTAAACCCAATTATGTTTATTCTTGGGTTGGAGATAAATGTAAGGGTCCAATTTAATAAGGTATGGACTTTTCTTCAGAGTTACACATCCCATTAACACCTTGCTTGCAGACAAATTTAGCTCTGATTTTCGTGGGAAATCAGAGTTAAATCATTCCTTAATAGCAAGAATGTTTTTGGAATGATTTTGGCTTAAAATGAGGAATCAATGTGTAATTAATCAATTATGAGATGATTGAGAGGAGTAGTAATAAAAAAAGTAGAGGATTCTAGGCAGTCTAGGGGTTAATTACGCGGTAGGATCAATCAGGGAGGAATTAAGGGAGAATCGGGATCGAAAAAGAAAAGAACGGGTGAGACGCGTAGGCACGGGCGGTCATCTCGGGATGACCGCCGGGCCTGGGCGGTCTTCCACCCCCGGCCTGGCTGTCATCCACAGGATGACCGCCGGCCATGGTGGTGATGCACACCCGGAAACGCATTTTCTCCCCGATTTTCGTCCGTAATCTGATTCTACTCGGTTTTGGCCCAGATTTTTTGCCATTACCTTGATCATTAAGTTGGTCCATGCCCCTAGGCTACCCAGAACACTATAAATAAGATCCTCCTCTCACATTTCAAAGGACACACATTCTATTACACAAACACTCTTCATTAAGCTTTGAAGCTTGGAGAAACTCTATCTCTCCAAGCTTAAGAAATAGTTCCATAGGCAAAACTCTGGTAGAATTTCGTGGGTAGCATCATCCATTGAAGGCAGAAAAGGAGAATCAAGAAGAACTCCAAGATTGAGTTGAGGAGTGGGAGGAAATTGTGTGGGAGGCACAACCCAAACCAAGGAGCTAGAGGAGGGCTACAAGAGGTAATCCTAATCCCTTTTTGTCTGACCAATTATTGTTGAGATTTTGATGTTGATGATGATGTGATTGTTGTGATGCCATGTCAAGAACTACGTGGGCTTTGAACCCGGTCGCCGGGGTACGTAGGTAGTTTCTAGTGGTGGAAACTCAAGCCCAATCTTCTTCTTCTCCCCCTTCTTTTTAATATTCAGTTATTATGTGTTTTGGTGTTCACACTTGCACATTTGCACAAGGCATACAAAATCCTCTAATTGCACAAAGTTTCGCCCCAACATGGGTGGGTGCCTAACACCTTCCTATCCATGACGAATCCCCAGGTCCAGCATCTTTGGTTCGTTATTCGGTTGCCTAAATGGAGTCACATGAAGGGTTTTTCCCAAGTTTTTGTCCCTTAATAAAATTTGAGTGGCGACTCCAAAGATGTTGGATGACGGTTATGATGAAGGTGTAAAGAAAAGGTGAATAGGCCCAAGTGATTTTGGGTCGGGTATTCACATCTGGTAAAATTTTACCAAATGTCCCTAAAGGGTCAGGATGATGGCCATGATGCCATTATTAATCTTGCTTACCCAGAAGGTGCAAGTGAATATATATTTTATGATAAAAGTACAAAATAAATTCTATTTTTGTTTTATATTCTGCTTTATCTTATTATCATGAGTTATATTTTATTTTATTTTACTTTATATTTTACTTATATTTATTTTATAATATATTATATCTATTAAATTTATAATGTGAATATGAAACTATGATTTCTATAATAATGACTCTGGCATTTGTCCTGGAGACAATGCAATAACACATTTCGTATTTAATAAAAAAAATTATTTGTAAGTAGCATATGATAGCACAATCTCAAAAAATAGAATGAGAAGAAGAATAACATACTCTAGAAGAGCACAAGTTATACTATGCTCTGGAAGAGCATATATTTAAACTCCGGATGAGCACAAGGTTTATCATAGATTAATATGCTCCGGAAAAGCAAATATTTATGCTTTGGAAGAGCATGAATTTTATTATACTCCTAAAGAGCAAATTTTTTCCTACTTACAATAATAAAAGGATATTTTATTTAAGTCTCAAAGGAATTTATTAATATTCAAATGGATATTACGTTGAGATAATAAGTGAAAGAGTTGTTTGAATATCTCTATATCATAAAGGCTACTGCTACATGTAACAAACAATTTGCAAAACAAAAAAAACCTGCATTATCCTTTAGATTGTACTATACAAAATCTAAGTCGGTAAAAGTTATCATATCCAGCCAGAAGCTGGCAGACACTAGCATGAAGCTGGCAGACAACAGCCGGTACACAACAGCCTAAAGTTGGCACCAGCTCGAAGCTAGAAAATAATTTTGTCTAAATTATTAAAATGCATAGTTTACGCAGCCCGAAGCTAGCACCAACTAGAAGTTGGCTTGTGGATTTCTTGTTTGGCTTGTGGATTTCTTGTCAGGCTGGATATGATAACTTTCACCCACTTAGATTTTGTATAGTACAATCTAACGGATAATGCAAGTTTTTTTTTTGGCAAATTGTTTGTTACCTGTAGCAATAGCCTTTATAATATAGAGATATTCAAACATCTCTTTCACTTATTTGTCTCAACGTAATATCCGTTTTAGTATTAATAAATTACTTTGAGACTTAAATAAAATATCCTTTTATTATTGTAAGTAGGAAAAAATTTACTCTTCAGGAATATAATAAAATTCATGCTCGTCAGAGCATAAACATTTGCTCTTCCGGAGCATATTAATCTGTAATAAAACTTGTGCTCATCCGGAGCTTAAATATATGCTCTTCGAGAGGATAGTATAACTTGTGCTCTTCCAGAGCATGTTAATCTTTTTCTCATTCTATTTTTCTTTTAGATTGTGCTATCATATGCTAATTACAAATAATTTCTTTTATTAAGTACGAAATATGTTATTGCATTGTCTCCAGGACAAATGCCATAGTCATTATTATAGAAACCATAGTTTCATATTCACATTATAAATTTAATAGATATAATATATTATAAAATAAATATAAGTAAAATTAAAATATAAGATAAAATCAAATACAATAAAATGTAACACATAATAACATGATAAAATGAAACATAAAATAAATTCAATTTTGCACTTTTATCTTAAAATATGTATTCGCTTGCACCTTCAGGGTAAGCAAGATAAATAACAATATCCATAAATTAATCTATCTGTAAGTTAATATCATGGTTATCATCTTGAACAAAGTTAATTTCAATAATATTATATTTGTCCTTCAGGGATATTTAGTAAAATTCTACCAAATGCCTTGTTGTAGGGTATATTGACCAATGGCCTATTCAAATGGCCAAACCAAAGTTATCATTATATGATCATATTCACTTCAGAGAATGGAGCAGAGCCAATTATATGGGATTCATGATTTTTCAATAATAGCTTATTATTTTATTCAGCCACAAGGAGGCATGAAATTAAATCCGAAAAATTTCGTGAAGCCTTCTTCATGATATTGCTACTCCAGGAGCACATTTGATGTATGAAAAGTAGAATTTTTATTTTTTAGAATAACCATCTTCTGGTGGTTCTTTTAAATTCTTCCAAAGATCTACTGGATCTTTGACAATAAGATATTCAATCTTTACTACCTTGGAGATGGTGGTGAAGAAAAATTATAACTTTCGCATTCTTTAAACTAGATGCTTTATTTTCTTCTTTTATGGTATCTCCGAAACCATTGGCATCTAATCACATAGATTTAGGTAATGAAATGAAGACAATTGAGGTAGATAGGTAGATGGAATAAATCCATGTGAAAGTTTGGTGTATGAAGTAACATATTTACTGGAGGTAAATTCGGGTACTGTAAAAATCAGTTTTACTGGATAATAATAATGACATTCACCATAATTTATTTACAACAAATTTGACTAAGTGATCAGCCCAAGTATTATCCTTTTTATGTACAAAAGAGATGGTCACCAACTACTTCCTCATCAAAAGTAGTTGTGATCCACTGGACAACAACCTATGACTCCAATTCCAAACTATAGACTTCAATAGTTTAAGGACCAAGCTAAACGTAGCCCTTCCAAACTAGTTCTTACCCTGGCTTTGATAGGAGAGCAAGAGCAAAAGTGGAGACTGAACTCGAGTGTTGAGCGTAGATAACCGCTAGGGAGTGGTTTAACCTTATTGATTCTTCATGAATGACTTGATAATTGAGAAACAGATCAATCCATTGTAGAATCGTGAATGACTTGATAATTGAGAAACAGATCAATCCATTGTTGTGGCCCTAAGGCCTGTCTAGCCTCTCCCTGACTTCTTTAACCCCAAGAGAAGGAAAATCTATTACATAAATAGAAAGGAGTGGGAGGCTTACTTGTGTCTCCTAGCTGTTAAGTGGAAGAAATATCAAGAATTGAAGCCTCAACTTGGATTACTGGTAGGTGAAGGCCGTCACGGTATATGTCAGATCAATCTTCTAGTCTCCATAGTATAAATTCCCTCACACTGGTTAATTAGGGTTAAATGGTGAGTACCCCTTATGGGTTGAGCCCACGCCCTTTTCTCTAACATCTCTCACTCACACATAATGAGCGTTCTGTACTCATATAAATCAACTATGAGAAATACATTCTGGCCCTTGCACAGGCTTGGTTCCCTCCACCGGTAGGGTGGCTAAAGCTCAACACTGATGGAGCTATGAACCCAAGGGCAGATATAGTAGCAGCAGGAGGTCTTTTGAGAGATTCAAAGGGTGCTTGGATCTCTGGTTTTTGCCTCAACTTGGGGTCATGTTCTCCCCTACAAGCCGAGTTGTGGGGTATTTTGGCGGGTCTTAGGCTCGCATGGAATTTTTCATGTCGAAAACTTGAGTTAGAGGTGGATTCCCTTATCGTAGTTGAATGGATCACCACAGACCTTTCCCCAGATATGGAACTTGAAAGTGTGGTTTGGGAAATTAAGTCATTATTGGCTCAAAATTGGTCTGTAAATGTTAGTTTTGTGAATAGAACTGCTAACGAGTGTGCAGATAGACTAGCACACAGCGCACATAATCTTATGTTGGGGCTTAATTTTTTATCTTGCCCACCTGATTCCATACTTGGTATTTTGTACAGAGAGTCTCGTGACTCGCTACGGCCTAAGCGCCCAATTGTACCTTGATCTGATGATTTAATAGAACACACATCTTAATGACCAAAAAAAAAAAGAAATACATTCTCATCGAAAGAGTAATCATTTATATAGGAAGTTGACCGTGCGACCAGTGATGCGCTTCAAATTTACACATCTTTTATATTGTTTTCTATGATTTTTACTATGTATTTTTGGTCGACTATTCATATATTTATTATATTATTATCTGCTTCCATACAAAGTGTCATTTAGTACTTTAGTATTGCTGATTAAGTATTTTTATCAAGAATTAGTCGATTTTAATGAAGAATAAAGAATATTTTACCCAAGCTTGGAAACTAGTCTAAAAAAAACTTTGTGCAGTGAGCACAGCCCACTTAATTGATAATTTTGGGAGATCCAGAGCTCTAATTGAGGTTAAAGTAGTTGAAGATGTAGACTTCTAGAGCTTTCCAAAGAAATAAAATCCATAATTTTTGGACGTGTAAACGAATGAATCTAGTTCAAGGCGTAGACTTTTCTATATCGACCCAAGCTCAAAGTTTTTATCATAACTCGAATTACAGAAGTTTAATTTAGACATGCTTTATATGTGCAAAAAGTTAAGAGAATCATCTAGAACTTCATAGAAGAGCCGAAAGTCTAATTCAACATCCATAAGTCAGGAATTCGTGTTTAAGAATCTGGTCAAAAAATATAAAAAATTCCAGCTTGGAGTGCAAGTAAAGAGTTCTATTTCCATTTAAAGACAAAGACCCCTAGTCGACCAAAGTAGCAAGGATCAGTATAAATAGACCCCTAGGGTCGACATATTCAGGATGCCGAGTTCAAAGAGTGAAACTTTGCCAAATTGTTTAAGTTGTAGGTCACACACACTAGTAGGCAAGGCTGTTAAAAAACGAGTTTTTATTTAAACTCGAAATGGTCCTGTTAAAAACCTAACGAAAAAACGTAACGTAGAATCGTAAGAGTCTACAAAATTTAATTATTATTATTAATTAAATTTTAAATAGATCAATTAATAATATTCATCTCACCCTCATTAAAATTCAGCCTAACAATAATATAATTTGAATGTAATCTAGATTGAAAATAAAATAATACAATTTTAATGTAATCTAGGTTGACAATAATGCTGAGTTAAAAAAATTGACCACCCAAAATACTTTGCATCTGTCGTAAAATTGAGGTCCATCTGTCCCTAGAACATGAAGACCATACAAAAGCGCTCAATGTTTGTGTTTTAGATAATTATTATATAGATATTTCATAGGAAGCAAAAAAAAAGATAAAATAAAATAAAACCCTCCCCCTTCCCTCTTCTAAAATTGAAAACCCTCAAAAGAAAGAAGAGAGAGGAAACTACCAAGAGTAGGAAAGAGGAAACAATTAGAATCTGGGCGTGGGATTCTTGTTTAGAGTGTTTATCAGTTGGTTAGTTCTCTTCTTCTTCTTTATCATTTTCTTTGGTTTGTTAGTTTCTTATCAGTTGTTTATAAAAGAACAAGGATTGCGAACAGAAAGAAAACCCTGTAGTAATAGTTGATGATGAGGGAACCTCAATCAAGAAGAAGGTTGCAGCAGATCGGGGAAAAGGAAAAAGTATAGGGGAGTGAAACCAGATTCAATTTGGTTCCTTTTTAGCTTTGAATCGGTCAGAGCAAATTCCAAATTCCAATTTCAGCTTTTTCCTTTTTTTTTTACCCATTGAGTAAACTCGGCCAAACTCGGCGAGTTTAAGGAGTTTACGAGTTGACTCGCGAGTTTGACCGAGTTTGACCAGATTTCGAGTTTGAGTGCGAGTCGACACGAAAAGCTACCCTAGGATCGTAAAAACGGATGTTTTTACGTGTAAAATCGAGTTTTTAACAACCATGCTAGTAGGGTTAGGATTTTGACTCTTTTTTATTCTCTAGGTGGTGCCAACTCCCAAGTAAGGATTCATGGATTATTCCCCTCTACTAACTGAAATTTTCGCAGTAAGATTTGAAGGTTTAGAGTCACAGAATCATCAGTCTAGAAGTAGAGAAATCAACAAAATGAGGAGCAAAGTCGACCATCAACACCAACACCAATCGGCCAACCGACTCCACTCTCTCTCTCTCTCTCTTTTATTCCTTTTTTTTCTGTTATTTTGTTTACTTGATGATTGTAGTTATAACATAATGTTTGACTTCGTTTTTATGAGGAATTAATTCCTTAATTTCAGACTAAGGATGTAACCAATTACTCTTATAGCTTTATAATTTTATTCATGCAAGTTTATTAGTTTATTCGTGTTGATTGTTTGATCTATATGCGCTTAATTATTTATCTAATTTGGTTCGAGTCATACTAATGACGACATGCGAGAGCTGACTTGTTTGTATGATTAGACTTAGAAGAATATAGATTAATTTTTTTTTTGGGTCATGAAGGATATGTCATTTAACTCATATAAGAAATTACAACTTCAGTATACATTTCAGATGCTAAAGCTGGCGGGGGAATCGTAACCCAACCTGCCGGATTTGCTCCCTTCCTAGCCTCTTTAGCAACCCAATCCGCAGCTCATTAGATGATCTACCAATTTTTACAAAATAGATTTCACTGAAATTTGGTACATATGAAAGGATTTCCTTGATAATAGTGTTGATGCTCCGAGGGGTTGAGTTTGTTTCCTTCAAAGCTTTCCATACCAGGATTAAGTCCGTCTCTGTGGGCAACCCGAAAGTATCCCCTGGCTAGTGCCAAGCTTTTCATACCAGGATTGAGTCTGTCTCTTTTTTGTGTGCAAAAGTTCTCCAAGCTGTGGCACACACAAAAAGAAAAAGGTTAGGTGAGCTAAAATTGCAATTCTTGTCGTTTTTCTTTCTTTCAAAATAACAAAATTTCAAACATTTCTTTTATTGTCTGAGTGATATAAAAGTAATGTCTTAGTACAATGCATTGAGGATAGGATTGCTGTTATAAAATGAATGACATTACTTAACGTATATTTGTCCTTTAACAGCCAAATCATGGCTATAAATGTTGCTCTTGTAATAGATTATTTGGCAATCAATAAGATACACACGAGCTCCTCCTCCTCTCCATTTTCTTCACCCGACCTCTGCTTCTCCTCTCTGCCCAATCTACCTTCTTCCTTTCACTTTCATTTTCACAGTTTTAAACACATGTTTTATTACACGTTATCAGCATGATAGTTTCTACCCGATCAAGGAAGAAAACTGAGCAGAAAAATCAACCCGAAAACTGAATGAAAACTGAGAAGGAGATGAACAGTTGGCCACCATCGACACTGTTCACCTCTAACCGTTCCGGGCTGCTTATCGGGACACCGCCACCACCGGCGTGTTCCACTCGCCGTCGCTGACCGAATGGCGCCTCCTCCGCCCATCGCTGCCTCTGGATGCGTCGTCCACAGCTGAAGACCCAACGAGAAGACCTGACAACCCGACAAGAACCGTCGGGTCTGCCTCCCTTCGTCGTGCCACCAGTAGCGGCCGCACCGCCCCCATGCTTAGAAATCCGCCTTGCTTCCACCGCCAGCAGCAGCAACCGCCGTTGCTCCTCGCAAGCCGTTGGAGCAACCCCACACGAAGTCGACCCGCTTCCAGTTCCATGTGCCGGATCCCTGCCTGTCTCCCTCCTCCACGCGACGCCGTCCATGGCCCACGAACTCGTCACCCCGCTGCCGCTTCCACTGTGCCATTAACTCTCGCCGCCCGTCGCGTCGCTCCCCTCGTCGGTGGCCATGGTATGCTGTCACGGGTTAGAGACGGCCCGGTTGGGAGACGCGGGTCGGGTTGCCGACTGGGCTGAGTTGGGTTTTTAGTCCTTGGTGGGCCTGGGCTGCACCTGGCCTCCTCTCTTGGGTCTGGGTCGGGTCGGGACATGAACAAGGCTGGGCTGATTTTATTCATAGGCCCAGTCCGAAAATTAAAAAAAATAATATGGGAGGATAATAAGAATAATCAGTAAAAATAAGAAAAATAATTATATTTCTGAAATTGGAATAATATTTTGGTATATCATTTTGACACTTGGAAATTAAATGGTAAATGATGACGATAATGGTAAATTAACCTGAGACATAATCAAGTCGGATTAATTTATGATAAAGCATATTATTTGCATATCATATTTATGTGCATATTATGTGAGCTGATATTATTATCATATTATAATTACTGAAAGATTTATCGAGTAAGCATATATTATATAATTATATTATTATTATTGCTGAAAGATTTATCGAGTGAGCATATTTTGTTTTTTATTTAAATTACGATTGGGCTATTAAAAGGCCCATTGCATTTAATTTCTCGTTTTAATTTCATTTACGTTTTGGGCTCGTACAAGGCCCATCGCATTTATTGGGCTATGAGAAGGCCCATTATATTTATTTTCTTGCATTAATTTACGTTTTGATTAGGCTCGTACAAGGCCCATTGCATTTAATTTTTCGTTTATTCAATTTTTAATTGGGCTAAATAGTAAAAGGCCCATGTTTATTTATTTTAATTAAGTCTTTTATTTATTTAATTTTTAGAATTATGTTTATATTATGAAATTTGTATTCGAGACCCAAGAAATTTCCGGAAGAAATGTATCACGGGCATTTAATATTGAAATGCATTTAAATGCTAATAGTCTGGAAGACTCAATAAAAGGAAAAATAAAACAAAAGACTGGAAGTCTTACCGTCAAAGGATCCAGCAGATCCTTAAAGAGAAAAAAAAAATTGAAGAAAAAATATGACCACCAGAAGTTGGATACTATATGACCACAAGAAGATGGATATTCTCCCGAAAATTTTATTACAAGTGTGTGCACCTAAAGTTGCAAAAAAAATTTTAAATATATATAATGCAGTTATATTTCGAATGAATTCTCATATTATATTGTGTGTGGAGAATAAATTATTGATGTTGATACGAAAAGAAAACGATTTATTTTATGCATCATATATGCTCCTGCAGTAGCGATATGGTGAGAGAGAATTCACAAAATATTTATTTTAATCCCATGCCTCATTATGGCAGAACAGTGCAACGAACTATAAGTGAAAAAAAAAATTACGAATTCCATTCAATTGTCTATGCTCCATTCCCCGAAGCGAATGTGACTGTATATGATATTATTGGTTACAAGGCATCGAGTAAATAGTTATCAAGTGTCCTTGAAGGACAAATCTAATATTGATGACCATGATATTTGGACATTGTTATTATTTTGCTTACCCTGAAGGTGCAAGTCAATTTATGTTGAGTATTTTTAGCTTTATTATTTGTTATATTTATTACTTTATGTTTATTTTATAGCATGTCATTACTGCTAAATTTTTAATGTGAACATGAAATTGTCGTTTATAGAATAATTGCTCAGGCATTTATCCTGGAGACAATACTAGTTGACATCCAAGGGGGAGAATTATATGTGTGGATGTCAACTACTTCACATAACATGTGATAGTACAATCTCAAAATGAGAAAAAGTTTAACATGCTCTAGAAGAGCATACGTTTGATGACGTTCCTGAAGAACGCATGCTTTACTATGATCTAAAAGATCATATATTTACGTCCTGGAAGAGCAAATACTCTTGAAGAGTATAGAAATCCCCACTTACAGTAATAAAAGAAATTATTATGGATTCTGTTGAATTGACTCTACTCTATTCCCTGAAGCGAATAAGACAGAATAATTAATTGTGCCTATGGCCCTGGATGAGGTTATAATGGCAAAGCTAAGGGCAAACCATGTATATTATTATTGCATAATGGATCCATAACTGGAGAACATTCAAGAGGAATTGTTCTCATACATAAGTATTAACAACTATTTATTTGTTGGGTACAACACTAACCCTGAAATTTTGAGTCTTCTGTCTCCGAAAAGATCCAGAAGGTTTTTCGGTGATTAGGAATGTATTATTTTTCACAAAACTCCAAAAGTCTTTTCAATCCACAAGGATTTGCTTTTGAAAAAGTTTGCCGCCATATTTAATTAATTGCCAAATAATTCTGATCTTTTCCGACATGAGTGGCAAAAATAAGCTTAAAATTGACACATGTATTGCAGTCTGAAGCTAGCAATTTAAGTTATTAAACTTAATATATCCAACCAGAAGTTGGAATGCACTAGCCTGAAGCTAGCAATTTTTAAGTATTTAAATACACAGTTTGCACAGCCCGAAGCTGAGACCAACTAGAAGTTGGCTGATAAATATGTAATTTATAGCTAGTATGCCCCAGCCAGAAGCTGGTAAATAATCTTCCTAAGTTATCATATCCAGCCTGAAGCTGGTATATATATAGAAGCCTGAAGTTGGCACCAACTTGAAGTTGGTTCATGGATTTATTGTTTGGCATGACCGGTTAGGCCATCCCGGATCAATAATGATGCACGGAATTTATTTGATCATTTATTGAAAAACCAGAAGTTTTACAATCAATGAATTTCCACGTGTTTGTGTGCTGCGAAATTAATTATACGGCCTTCCTAAGACGAGATTGGCCTGGAATCACCAGCAAGTTTGGAAATAATTCAGGGACATATACGCGGACTAATAACTCCGCCGTGTTGACCATCTAGGTAATTTTTATGATGCATCGACTAGATTTTCTATTGTGTGATGCAAGTTGGCATTGTGCGCACTTATTTTAATGATTAAGCCACTTGCGGGTACATATCCCTACTTATGTTATTAGACTATATGTGTAACAGCCCGGGTAAAAATTTTGGATTTTTACCTGGACTGTAAAAGTCTTTTTACCATGATTTACTGTTGAATTAATCTTTGGTAATTAATTCAAGGTAAATCGAGCATCGTTTTTCGGAATCGAAAGTTTTCCCGCGCTCGTGACTTTTCTGTGGATTTTTCGGACTTAAGTTGGTATTTTTCGGGTTTCGGAATTCTCGGAAAAAAATCACACCGAAAAATTACTAAGGGGGTATCAGTTATTTTCTGGTCCGGACAGGTCGTTGTTTCCGGAGTTGAGTAATCGGCCAAGGTGAGGATGGATTTCCTTCAATATGTGCCTGTATTACTCGGTTATTATGTTTTGTTGATTATTGCATTGTTGGATGTTGCATTTGCTGTGGTATGTTTCGGGATGTTTATCCCATGGTCTTGATTGTTGTCGGGATGTTTATCCCATGTTGGTTTTTGGATGTTTATCCTTGCATCTTTTTGGTTTAAAGTATAATGGAATTAATAATAAATTGTGATAAGGATGTCGATCCTTGGATTTGGATGGGATGTCTATCCCGGTATTTTGGTTAGGGATGTTGATCCCTGTGATTTGATTTTGATGACGATAATATAATTGTCACGTGGTAAGTAGTGGTACGACTCGATGGTTTAAGACTGTTTTGTGGTGGCCATGACCTGGGTTACTTGTGATAAGCATGTCTATGCTTGGGAAGTCTATCCCGTGATTATTTTTGGGATGTCTATCCCTGGGTTCGTATTTTTGGGATGTCGATCCTTGGGTTCTCTGGATTTGGTCTGGCACCCGGAATGTGTTGATAACCAGGTCTGACCTCTAGCTTACCCGTGACGGGGCCCGGAAAGATAAAATTAGAAATTGGAATTTTATTTGAGTCTTTTGATTTGTTTTATTTTGGCGGTTTTTCCTTGTTTTCGACTTGAGTAATTATAGTGTTTCATATTGATTGTCTATCCTTCGTCGGTGAGCACTTCGGACTCACCCCTCACCTGCGGGCTTTCATCCCGTAGGATGGATTATTTGTGGTACAGGATTGGTGCATTCCAGACAGGCTGCGGCATTATTCCTTGGACAGGGCTCGGATCCATAGTTTGCATCAGTGTCGCATACAGTGTTTTGTGAGTTATTAAGTCTTCCGCTGTGCATTGTTTTTACTATTATTGGGCCATTGGGCCGGTTGAGTTATTATTGATGTTTTTATTTTGGGCTGTTGAGCCCGGGTTTCTGTTGGATACACTGTATGCTTGGGCTTGTCTTGGTTGGGTCGTTACAGTTCCGGCACGTGTTTACTGTGTACGGTAAATACGGGTCGGGGCGTTTCATTTTGGTAGCGGAGCGGGCCTTAGGTCTTGTTCGGCAGTCCTTGTGTGTTATTGTTCTTGTTTGAATAGTTTGCTCCATTTGTTTATTATTTTACATCATTTTAGTTAGTGCATTATGGATCCAGTCAAGGGACGCCAGCTGTCGCAGAACATACACATAAGAGGTAATGATGCCATAAATAAGCGGAAATATAAATATTATTAATAATACTAATATTTTGATTACAAATAGAAATATTACATTGATATTTTATAAAAATAAAAATACATTTATCTTCTCGGAACGACGTTGACCCTGAAGCTAGTGGGGTCATTGTTGATGTTGACCGTGATGCTGTCGCTCCACGAGAACCACATGCCGCCTGCGTTGTCCTGGCCTGGAAGCTCGAACCGGTTTGCTTGAGGGAACCGGAGTGGGATGAGACCGTGATCGTCTTGATGCTGCCACTAGGTCTCCGTGAGAAGAACCATGTTTGGTTTGTACTGGTTCTTCAGGTCCCTCAGAGTACGCGAGAAGTCTTGGGAATGCCTAGCGACTCCTCTGCAGTTCCACACCAGTAGTCGGGCCTTTGGCCAAGTTACGGGCAACCGAGTGACTCTGGGCATGCTTTGGGCCGTCATCGAGAGCTGGTAGTAGGTGCCTTGCTCCAGGAAGTGGCAAGTGGACTCTAGGTTGAACTCCTGAAGTCTTTCTGAGATGAAGAACGTGATGGAGTTTGTTGAGCCATAGTAGGAGGTCCTCAGAGTGCCATGGTCCTCCAGGAAGAACGTCTCTTCCATGGGAGTGACGAAGAATCTGGATGAGTAGAGTTCGTCGACGAAGACCAGACGGGGCATTCTGCCGAGCTCGTTCGGTAATTCCTCTGGACGCTCGTTGACCATGCTGTAGGCCAGCCGGTTTCTTCTGCCTAGATTGGCACCTTCGACGAAGAAGACAGATGATGGAGCAGGCATTGTGTTTTGGACGCGTGGGTATTTTGTTTTTTCTGAGCGTTGTGGTTTTGTTTGCCTGAGCGTTTTGTTGCTTTAAGATGCTTTTGATGATATATACCTCACCGCTCCTTTTCTTTTATACTCTTATGGGGAGCGTGATTACCGTTTTCGATCTTCAAGATTTTGCTTTTTGAAAATTTTGCCATTGCTTTATTTATTGCTTTGTTACTTTATACGTTTTTCGGGCTACAAACGCCAGAGTTTTTCAGCCCTTTTCCAACCCGTGATTTTCTTTCGCCCTGGCTACTTTGTCCTTTCTTTTTATGGTTTTTCCATATTTTTCTGCATCTCTTATCACATGCATCCGTGATCGTTGAGGCTAGACTGATGGGACCATACCTCGAGTAGAGCGCATGTGCGACAAGCTTACACCTGTTCGGACATCTTGGAGGGATACAAGACTTGACAGACGTTTTTGGCTCATGCGGAATTTGTAAACAAGTGGGTAACGTTTCTTTCGAGGGACACAGGACACTCTTGTGATCGTCGCCTTGCGAGTTAACGGGCGTCTTTTCACGAGGGAAACGGACGTCACCGTTAGTTGTACGTTACGTTTCTTGGTTCGAGGAAGTTTACGTCCGATACGAGCACCGATCATGAAAACGTGTTTTGTCTTAACTTCTTTATGTTTTGGTTTTGTTAAACGAGTTTTATTTTTAATTTCTTTATGTTCGATTTTATAATCTTATTGTTGATTTTTAATCTGTTTTTAGATGTTTTATTTTTCTATTTAACATAAGACTTTGTAATATAAGAGTTTTGATTTTAAAAAGAAAACTTATTTTATTTATTCATAATAGTTTTACATCGGAGAAGAAGTACTCTATTGAGTTGCTTCTCTAGGTCTTTTAAAAGTTTTTGGACGTTCTTCACGTGAGGGAAGAGTTCCGCGCACGCCAGTTTGATCTGCATCACCGCCGAGCTGATCTTCTTCAGTGAGACGTTCAGCTGCGTCAGCGTCTGCTGCGGAGTGCTACTTTCAGCCGTCGCCTTGCCCTTTCGATCTTCAGCTTTCTTGATGGCACACTTCTTTCGTCGTTTTGGGGAGATGACCATGTGTTCCTTCAGGCCGATGATGTTGGTTTTGAACCGCTTCTTGGGAGGTTCTTCATCGAAGCTTGTCGGGAAAGCAGTGCCGCCGATGTAGCTGTTGTTCTCGGAGTCTGAGGTCGTTCGAGATCGGATTGGAGAGTCCATGACTGTGTGTGAGTTTGCCAGTCATGAGGTTTGGTTCTTATAGAGGACGAGATGTCGCAAGGGGTATAAGCGGTATCTCGGGTTGAGTTTGGACACATGGCAGAGTGTGCCAGAAGCTTATCGTGGTAGGACCCACGGATAAGACAGAATTTCGGGGACAAAATTCTTTTTAAGGTGGGTAGACTGTAACAGCCGGGTAAAAATTTTGGATTTTTACCGGGACTGTAAAAGTCTTTTTACCGTGATTTACTATTAAATTAATCTTGGGTAATTAATTCAAGGTAAATCGAGCGTTGTTTTTCAGAACCGAGAGTTTTCCCGCGCTCGTGACTTTTCCGTGGATTTTTCGGACCTAAGTTGGTATTTTTCGGGTTTCGGAATTCTCAGAAAAAAATCACACCGGAAAATAACTAAGGGGGTATCAGTTATTTTCTGGTCCGGACCGGTCGTTGTTTCCGGAGTTGAGTAATCGGCCATGGTTAGGATGGATTTCCTTCAATATGTGCCTGTATTACTCGATTATTATGTTTTGTTGATTATTGCATTGCTGGATGTTGCATTTGTTATGGTATGTTTCGGGATGTTTATCCCATGGTCTTGATTGTTGTCGGGATGTTTATCCCATGTTGGTTTTTGGATGTTTATCCATGCACCTTTTTGGTTTAAAGTATAATGGAATTAATAATAAATTGTGATAAGGATGTCGATCCTTGGATTTGAATGGGATGTCTATCCCGGTATTTTGGTTAGGGATGTCGATCCCTGTGATTTGATTTTGATGACGATAATATAATTGTCACGTGGTAAGTAGTGGTACGACTCGATGGTTTAAGACTGTTTTGTGGTGGCCATTGGTATGGACAGGCCCACCATAGAGAAGGCCCAATGAGATGAGGAGACCTGAACCCAGCAGAAGAAGAAAAGGGAAAGTCCATCTCGCGGAACCCAGACGTCATAGGGGAACGTCAGCAAGTATGGTCCATGTGGAATATTCTTGAGGAGCAGAAGTATGGAGGACAGTTGTGCCAGAGGTGCCTTGCTAAAGAGGAATAAAGGAGAGCCACACGATGAGAGTGGATGGAAGTGAATACTGGCCTTAGGATGAGGGGCACGTATGGACTAATGTATATAAACACCTAGAGAAGCTTTAAAACCCTAAGGAGAGAGTGCATTGTAAAAAAAGCTAGGGGCTGAGAGTTCTCCCTTCTCTATTCACTGTAAACACCCTTTCTATCAATAAAAATTTCCTTTTTCAATTTTCTAGT
>JAKUCV010000203.1:75335-123043 GCA_028386065.3 Turnera subulata | reverse complement strand
AGTGTTCTTATGTGGGTCAGTCCAGTCCACAAGTTCTCCAACTTGTACCCGTATGTAGAATTCATATCACATATAAATTCTCAACATACGCTAGTCTTAACTTATTATTACAACCCATCCGTAATAATAACCGACTAGGGACATTTAAGAATATACATATCAAATATATATATATACTAGGGTTATAAGTATGTGCAAGTGTTTATCTCATAAACGATACTTATTGGAATAACCTTAAAGTGTATGTACATGACTATAAATGAACATCCATGATTGGCTTTTGGGCATATTACTAACAATGACTACAAGAGAAAGACAAGCAATTTATAGTGCACTTAATATAAAATCAAAGTCGTGCATGATGGAAGTTGATGTATTATTATCGATTTAGAACCGAAGATTCTCGATAAGTCTTATAAGATGATAAAACTCAATTAAAAAACTAGGTTCACCATTTGGCAGTCTACAAATACATCCAACGATCATTGAACATTTCAATTTGTGGATAGAAGACTCACCAGGAAAGTAGACTCACAAACCCAAAATATTTATTTTGGCCACCATAGGATCATATCTATCCGAATTTCACAGCACTTGCAAACAAGGCATACCGCCCCGCCACCATGAACGACCCAACACATAGTACAACCAACTTAGAATCGATTCAACCCCACATATGCGAAAGAGACAAAAAGCAGAAGAGGAAAGAAAACTAAAAAGGAAGAGAAGAATGGTGTTAAAGCTGGTCCTTACCTGATTGAGCCACCAAACCGGCTCGAACACCACCACAAACAACTCACGCCACACCAGCCAACAACGACTCCGAAATGCAAGTCACAAACAATAAAGCGAGAAGGAGGTAAAGAGGAACCGGGAAAATAGAGGGGTCGGGTGTGGTTGATAAAAAGAGAAAGAAAAGATGGAAGTGGGGAGAGAGAAAAAAATAAGAGGAGAGAAAGATGGGAAGGCCGAAACGGGGAAGAAGTGGAGAAAAAAAAAAAGAAAAGAAAAGAGAAGAGAGAGAGAAAAAGAGAAGTTTTAATACTCTAGGGTTAGGGTTGATTTCGGCCGGGACCAAAACGACATCGTTTTAGTCTTAGGCACGGTCAACCCTCTTCCCTTGGTCAAAACGCAGGCCAAGCTTGAGTTTTATATTTGGCCTATCCCGAAACTACGTAGTTTTTGGCAAAGCTACACTACACCATGTGTTGCACCCCAAAACATAAATAATTTCCGTAGAAATCCGAAACTAAGATTAAATCCAACTTATATAAAATATTTCCATGGAAAAATAAATTAATAACATTAATTTTCTTGACCAAAAATCCTAGAAATTCTGCAAGGGTAAAATTGGAATTTAAATTACAAAAATTTTGAAAATTCCATAAAAATTAATTAACGAAAAATCGGGGCGTTACAGATGGGCATCTTCTCATCCTCCGTCATGTTCATTACCACAAAGTCTACAGGGATGAAAAAATTGCCAACCTTAATTGGCACATCCTCCAACACTCCTAGAGGATATACAAGTGAGCGATCAGCAAGCTGAATGGTCATTCTTGTGGGCTTGATGTCTCCAAGGTTCATGTTTTGAGTGATGGAGAGTGGCAACAGGCTGACACTGGCTCCAAGATCACACGGGACTCCTTCAATTTTCTTGTCCCTAATGTTACAAGGTATTGTGAAGCTTCCAAGGTCTGAGTATTTTATGGGTGGATGGTGTTGAATGAGAGCACTCCCCTAGGCTGGCATGGCTGCAGTCTCAATATCATCAATGGTTCTCTTTTTTTTCAGAATATCTTTGAGGAATTTAGCATATGAAGGCATTTGTGTCACCACAACACTGAAAGGGACATTGACATATAATTTACTCAACATTTCCTTAAACTTACAGAATTACTTCTCCAGCTTGGATTTGTGGTATACTTCTGGGTATGGGAGAGGAGGTTGATATGGTTGAACAGTCTGGGGCTGTTTCTTAGCGCTTTTTGTGCTAACAGGTTCGTCCACAGGCTCAGCCTGCATCTGCACTGTCTGTCTAGAGCTGGACGTTGATTGTTGTTGCTCGATTCTATCAACAGCCTCAGGCGGTCTTGGCACTGCGTCTTTTAACTCCTTCCCACTACGAAGCCTCACAGCCTTGACATGCTTATTCTTTGGATTTTCTATGGGTTTTCTTGGAAGAGTTCCTTGTTGATTAGTGGACATAGTGGCTTGTTGAGCAATTTGATTCTCGAGGATTCATTACCGAGTTCCTGGTGTATATTATGCCTGGTTCCGGTGAGTCGGTTACTAGTGTCGGTCCTTCTCAGCGGAGCTCGAGTTCAAGGAGAGGTGCCAGAGCGTCTTCTTCCGCAGCAGGCCCAGTTTTACCACCGTATGAGGAGTCTTACATGGCGTATAACGATGAGTTCAGGCTCCGAGATGTTCCTTTCACTGAGGTTCTTCCAGATGGCTTCCCCCCTTTTCCTACTAATATTACCCAAATATGTTCAATTCTGCACTAGATCATCCATGTTGTATTTCTGGGGTCTAACCATTTCTCCTTCTTTCTGGTTCCAGCTGCAGAGGTGTCACGGCTCTAGAGAGTACTTGGTCGGGCGAAGGCTACTTTGTCTGCCCAGGCTACTCGCATGCGGGGCATGGTGTCTTGCAGATGAGGTGGTCATTGCATGCACCCTGTTCGAGTCCCACGGGATCCACGCCTTTCGAGACAGGCGGTGCCACCCACCATTCCGCAATCAGATGTTCAGCCCGCAGACCAGAAGTCGGGGGATTCTGAGGCGACTATTCAGGAGACTCCTCAGCAGGCTCGTCAGTCTCGGTGCAAGAAGAAGAGACGGGTGTGATATGCATGCATGTCTTAGCCATAGATGCGTAACTCTTGGACATTTTCTTTCTTTTTTGTATTTTCCGAGGCTCTTTTATGTATGCATGTCTATGCTATCTACATGATGCAGCCGTGTATGCAATTTTCTAAAATCGATTGAGCCGAGAATCAGGTTTCGGGTTTTGGTATACTTTGGTCAATCGAAATACGGATCTCATGACAAGTCTTGAATTCATCATTATCACCTTTGTAACGGTACTTGACGACAGGTACATCCCCAAAATATCCGACCACCATTTAGCCTTAATTTTTGCCTAAGCCGCCCTTTCGGATTTTCAACCTAGCAGGCATGTCCTAACTTTTGCCTAGGTGGCCCTTCTTTATCAGTTTTCTGCCTGTTTTTAGCTACAGAAGACCTCCTAACTTGTAGCCTACCCACTCCCCTTTTCCTAATTAAATTTTCTTCCTCCTCACTCCACTCCATATACCGTAAATAATAAAAACACATAAGGAAATTAATTAACCCTAAATTCTGACGAAAATTAGGGTTAATAGGCTGTCAAGTTCTGTGTTTCTATTGGGCCTTGATTGCTGGAGGATCCATATTCAATTTGAAACGCCCGTGTCCCAATTAATTAATACAAAATAGAATTTAAATATAAAATGACTAAATTGCCCTTATCATTTCCGAGACACGAAAATCATCAACTAAACACCCGTATCCCAAATAACCCATTAAATTAATTACAACATGAGAAGTGACCAAAATGCCCTTCTATCCGGGATACGATATCAACAACATGATCATCATTTAATCAAATAATAAACAATACAATGGAATCAAGTACGCAGCAGAAGACAAAAATACATAGCAACATGCATGCAATGAACCCTATGGATCCGACTCGAGGAGGAAAGCACCGCCACCTGCTGATATGCTCTTTTGATCATCGATCAGCTAACCTGTGTAAAGACTGTGAGGGGGTGAGACCAACCACTGTATTACCGCAAACAAATAAACCAAAGTATACTAATACATATCAACCACAAATACTGGCATCAGGCAGTAGCAACCACAGTGCACAACAAGTACAATGCACAACAGAAAATCATCATCAGAGTTTAAACTTACAACTATCTTTAATCATCTTATTATAGTTATATTTTATCATTATTAGAGTTTAACATTTTATTAGGGCCCTCTACTGTGTGAGTCGAGCTCGGTCCCCTCTCATGAGACAACCAGCCGTAAGCCTAATATAATCAGGGCAAGGCCCAATACAATCACTAAGAGAGAGATAGACAGAGAGAAAGAGGGAGGTAGAAAGGGGGAGGTAGAAAGAGGGAGGTAGAATCGGTCATCACAGACCCATATGCTAAACCGCATATACCATGCTATTCCGCATGAAATCCTGAAGGGTATCACTTCCCGCTCGAACCAACCGGTCAACAGCCCCACAGTAGAATTATTATAGTTCGTTATTCTCAATTATGCTTAAAGAGTTGTGCCATACGTTATGATCAAACAGGGTTGTGTGGATTAACATTTTGTTCTCAAGTCCGGGCCTCCGGCCCACAAATCACCACACGAACCTCAGAATCATATATCATAATGTTTAATCATATCAAAACATCTCATGCTCAACTGGCATATCATATCACACAAGCACACGATTCACATAATCAGACATACTGCATCAAGATATCATCATTAAGATATAAATGCAAACAAGAACATCAATACAGCAGACATATAAGCATGTAGCACTCAATACCAACCAAGTATTACCACTTCTTGTGCCAAGTTTATTAACCGAGCATTGTAGGCAGTAATGCATACAAAGGTTTATAAGTCCTCACCTAGGCCATATTAATTGTCTCGGAACCTGAAGCTTTGTTCCGCCTCGACATTCCTATGTCCTCAACATCCTACGACATACACATCACATAAGACACTTATTCATGGCAAAGACTAAATGCATGATAAAGATGAAATCTTGAGCCTTCTAGTCTGTTTGTGTTCATTAACCGTGAATCCACTAATAGGTCGGGGTCTAAGCCCAAATATAATCCTTAAACTCCATAATTTCATATTTAACTTAAATCCATATTATAGTTGTTGGGCCTAAGCCCATATAAACTTAATCAAATCATATCGAGCCTAAAGCCCATCTCAAATACAAGTCATTGGGCCTAAAGCCCACCTCATTAGTCATTGGGCCTAAAAGCCCATATAAAATTAATATGACATTAATTGGGCCTAAGCCCGGCCCATCCTCATAATCACATTAACCGAACTCCCAAGCCCAAACATTTTCCGGCCTAAAGATACTATGTGCGTCGGACATATACCGGCCACGCACTCAACTCTCCAAGCTCGGTATCCACTATACCCTTCTCATTTTAATACAAAGATTAAATACAATTACACTACATGTCATGTACAAAATCAAATAACGGCCAACACCGAGAATTACCATGTAATGCCGGAAAAGAAATTTATGTCTTGCCGGAACAGCAACCCGTGCCTCGCCGGATTCCTGTCAGGCTTCGCCGTAAAATCACCAAGTCGTCGGAAATACACACAACAATCTGCCAACCTCGGAAAAAACACACATACCGACATTCAACAACACAACCAGAACATCATAACGAATTAAGGACCAAGGAATGGCTGCTGCAACTCTTACTGGAAAACGAATCTGTACACAACCATCTCGGATCCCTCGAACAACAAAACTCGGGTCTGCAACCTCATTGCTGGTACAGCCTCGCACCAACCAGCACAAGCACGAATTGGAACAGAAAGGAGGGTCGCTGGAAACGCTTACCGGAGATCCCGAACTGAACTGCACAGATCCGAAGCGCCTAAGACTGGTCAAATGAATCCCGAGCCTCAAACTCCACTGCGGGCAACCTGAGCCGAGTCAACTCCAGCAGCCCGAGATCCGCCACCATGGATAACCGCGCACACATCAGCGCAACAACCACAGACCCACTCCGATAACCGGCAGCACGCCGAACGCCAACCACCAATTCCACCACTAGTCAAAGAACCCAAAACGGGTTAGTTCTCCCCAAACAACAAAAAGAAAAGACGAAGCAAAGGGGAACCACAGAGGGGCGGTGAAAATCACCATGCGACGGCGAAGAGACGGCAGCGACTTGCGATCTCGCAGCACTCCTCTTCGCGTACGGAGCACTTCCCTAGAACCTCTTCCTAATCGACTCTGCGATCTATATCGGCGGCGGCGTGAAGGAGAAGCGGCTGTGACAGTAGCAGCAGGGTTATGTCCGGATGACGATTTCGGAATAGAAAAAGAGAGAAAAAGAAAGAGAGGTGTGGGAGAAAATGGTTTTGATATCCATTGTGAGCTCAATCCGAAAGTGAGAGGGAGAATCGGGAAAGGGGAGACAAAACCGGTGCCAAACATGGGGCGAGAAGAGGGTAGCGGCGGAAAAGAAAAGAAGGTAGGAGAGAGAAGAAAAAGAAACCAAGAGGGAATTTAGGGCTTGGCCGGCCAAGACCAAAGCGACGTCGTTTTGGTCTTGCGCGCGGTCAACCCGCCTTCCCAAGTCAACGCATGAGATTAGGGTTAGGTTTTAATATTTCTTCTTTTCCTTTCTTTAAAACAAAACTACGTAGTTTTAATAAAAACTACTATAACTCCACGTTTAACAACGAAATCCCAATTGAAACCAAAAGAATTCCGATTAGAGATTAATACCCATAGTAAAATAACATTTCCAAGGTAATAAATTAATATAATAAATTCCTTGACTAAAAATACCCGGAAATTCTACAAAGGGTAAAAATAGAAATGAAATTCCAAAAATTTTGAAAATTCCATAAAAATTAATTAACGAAAAACCAGGGCATTACAGTTCTATCCCACTTAATAAAATTTTGTCCTCGAAATTTACATAACAAGTCAAGCAACCAACTGCTTAACCGACACAACCAAGTGTCATCCGGTATTAAAGTACCGTTGGCCGAGACAAACAAGAACCATCATGACCATCAATCACATTTCCATGCAAAAACTCCGGTATACACCAAGTCGATCATCGACTTTAGTCAAACATGGTCAAAAGAACATAACATCAAGCACTAACCCAAGAGTCTTAACCAATCATCATCAACATTATCAATGCTAGAATTCATAAACCATTTCATTTATCATCATTCAGCCAAAATATCCAATCTTTTAATCCATTAAGCATATCTTCAGATACAAAACCCAAAATTGTTACCTAAGTAACATTATCATCACTCCCATTACGAATACCTCAAAAACCAAAAATCCAAAATCTGTTTCATGTTCTGCTCTTCAAAATAATTCCTCTATCATATACCAATTCAGCCAAATTACTAACTATATCAACAAGGTGCACCTACCCTTTTCGCTGCTCATTTTAGAAAAAATCCAAAGTTAAATGTGCTTGACTTGGAGCAATTCTAGGATGGGTGACCTCCTGGGAAGTTTTCCCAGGAAACGTGCGAGTGAGGACAAAGCATGTTGGAAAGGTCCCGTGTTGGTCTGTAGTGACAGTCGACAAGCCGGGACGTTACACAATTGGTCCAGACTTTTAATTATTTAAATACCCAAAATCATCTCAAATGGGTCCAAAATAACTAAAAGGCCTAAAACAATTAAATACCCACATTTTATTAATTTCAAACCTTTAAATATATTAAACTCAGAATTAAATTATCTCAATAATTCCAAGCTAAATATATCTAAAATTCGGAAATAATAAAATATTAATATTCTATTAAATTACAAACACATTTAATCTAAGAATCGAATCATCTCATCAATCCATAAACAATAATATATTCATAACTTAATACAATATTAGTGAATCAAATTTAGGGTATTTACAAAATCATGTTGAGAGAGGGTAAAAAAAAAATTGCATCCTTCAATGTTGAAGCATTAGTATCCTAAACGTGAGCAATACTAAAAATTTCTCTCGAGCTACATCAACAATGATACAGAATTTTGCATCACCTATTTCTTCACGTATCTCTCCTCTCACTTTGTTGGACATGATTGAAAGAATTTCTTTTTGAGTTGTTGATGAAGTAGAAGAAGTGTAGCTAGGAGCTTTGTCTAGAACAACTTTTGAAGCTTTTTCATTATAAGAAGCCAATAATTTGATCAGTTCAAGATAGTTTCCAAGATTAAGAGAACCAGAACTTTCATCATGTCCCTTGAAAGCACAAGCTTGAAGTATAAGCCAACGAATTATATCAATTGAAACTTGAAGCCTTAATCGATTAATTTTAATTTGTTTACTAGTTTGCTTTTCAAGAAGACATCTAATGTATTGAGCCTTATTCATCAAATCATTGCTTGCTTGCTCGGCAATTTTATGAAGTGAATTAGGATCCTTGCCAACATGCTTTAAAAAAACACAATTTTTTCCATTCACTTTCTTCCAATTTCTAAATCCTCATCCAACAAAAGTATTGGGGCCTTTCTTTCCACTTGGCTTAGTGAAATATAACAAGGTAGACAAAAAGAAGCATCCTTTTCTGGAGAATATTCTAGCCATGTAGGAAACAAATCAAACCAAGAAGAACAAAAATGACAAGGATGTTTTTCTAGTCCAGACAACTGAGGTTCTTTCAGCATCATACGATATGAACCAGCTTTAATATATGCACGACGAATTTCATCTTGTTGGTTAATTGGATACTCACATAATAGAGGACGTAATCTAGGATCATGTTGCAAGTGAGTAATATCAAAATTTTCAACTCTTTGAACTTTCAAAGGACACTCAAACTCTAAATTTTCAACAAGAGGAGTAGAATATTATTCATTATCAACAAGTTGAGGAGGAGCTTCTGTATCTTGTAAATTCGGAATTGGCATTGAAGATTGTACATCTTCCTCTTGTTGTTGATTTGTTTTTCTCTTATGAATCAATTCTCTTAAATTTGTCCATATATAAAATATAAAACCTGAAATTAAATAATTAGTCTATTAGTTTAACTTAACACAAATAAATAAATAAATATAATAATAATTTTTTAAAAAAACATAAATATCGTACCAGAATGCTGCGGATTAATGGGGACTAGAATTTTACATCAATGATCAATAGTAATGTGGCGACCGGAATATTACATCAATAGTAATATAATTTAGGCGGCGTTGGTGGAAATCTTTGAAACTCACTCTTGTTTTAACATTTAAGACAATATTTTCGTTACAAGGCTCTAATTGGATTTTACCAACTAATCATTAAAAAAAAACATAAATATCATAACATAAAATAATTATTACTTTTTCATCCTTGATGTGTCTCAGAATCGAAATGTATTGAAATTCGGAGTGCCGCCGCAAGAAGCAAGACTTTATGTAATTAGATCTGGTATAAAAGATTTGTCTTGTAATGGAAAAACAAAGTGTTATGCATTTATAAAGGTTGAGAGAAAAAACAGCTATGAAGCTACTGTGCCACCGCATATATATTAAAATATATTTTTAATTATATTTAGGAAATTATAAAAATACTCTTATTGAAAAAAAATTATTACCAAGTCAGGGGCCGTGCACCCCTGGCCCCCGGCCCACCGCCACCGTGCCTTTAAGTTTCTGTTTAAAAGATTCAAACTTTTCTTTATTTAGAAAGACCCAAATGTAAGAATATCCGGAGTTTGTGATTGTAGCATTCGCGTATCCCATGTTTAGCTTGTAATAAATTATCAAGTATGATAATCATTAGCAATGTAAAGGGAGATTTCTTATCTTTCTCCAGTCGAGTTAAGATAACAAGATTAATTTTTATTGGTTGAATAATTACAATGACAAAGGATGGAGCCCTGTCAAGAATAGACGTAAAAAGATTTTTTTTTCTTTTTTTCTTTCCCAGATAAAGATAGAGAAAATCTAAGTATGATTAAGATATTACCTCCACCAAATTGTTTCACACAAGACAAATTAATATTGTAACTTGTGTCAATGGAAAAAAAATGGAGTTAAGCGATCATAAAGTTGAATCCTCAATCTTGACTTCTTCTGGAACATGGGTAATTTCTACTAGGTGATCTATTTTGTGAGAATGGGTTCGTCGAGTCGTCTTCTGGCAATTCTTCCTTCTATCATTCCTGTATAAAAGGACTGGTTTGCAAAATATGACTTCCAAGTGGAGCATATAAAAGGCCAACACAATGTTCTTGCAGATCTACTCTCCAGACCAAAGACAATCTCCATCATCCAACCTTCTCAGGTTCCCCAAGTCATTCCTTTCATTTACATGACTACTCCTGTTCAAAATACATCTCCTCCTGTAAATGAAATTCAAGACATCATGAATCTCTCAGCCACTGAACCTGTCATACCACCCATCCTTCGCAGACCTAATACCATACAAAGTATCCAGACTTATGCTAGGAATCACCTCTTTCACTTCAAAACCCTGGTCCATGAAGCACTTGGTGATATCTCTCCTATCCTAGGTCTTTCCCGTTACCTGATTGATACACCCTATCATGACATCCCATGCTTAAGTATCACACCATGGCCTATATCTTTATATTATTACCTCTGGTGTCTCACTACTCTGTATTATACTCTCATCCATATTCCTGTATATCCGGTACAACGACACCTCATGAATAGGAATGCCCACACCTCCAAGTGTTGGTACTTCCTCCAAACTTTTGCTCCTCTCTCCTGGTGGAGAAGAGAACTTGCTCGAATTCAAGCCACTCACCCATCTGCACAAAGGGAGACTATTGCTACTTACGTGGTAGTTCATCGACCATATGTTCAACATAACTCCTCCGTTGCCCCTCGACCAGTTGTTCACATTTGGAAAGCTATTGAAGGAACTATTGCTGATGTACCCCGCCTAGCCAGTGAGGCCAGAAGCTTTCTCTGCAGTCTCAATGGATTCACAATCTCCGAGAACACCAATATTACCTCAACCTCTTTGGTCTCCACCCCTGCTAGACCTGTTGCAGGCCACACAGAAGATATTCCTCCAGCAGTTCCCATTGAACTTCGAAATTGGGCACAATGGCTTTGTCATCAGCCTTCTGTCTCAACTCCATCTACTGTTTTGAGGTCCACACAAACTGATGAGGATCCCATTGCAAACTTTGACTCAGCATTTTACAGGTCATCCCGAGACCCTGACTCAGATAGTGACCATGATTGCGACATGACGGACATGTATCATGATTGCAATTCAGAGGAGCCAATTCGGAAATAAAGTATTAAAGTGTGTTGTATTATTAAAATGTAATGAGTGTGCTATAATAAGTGGGATGATGAGTCATCACCCACCTTCGTTTGTCTTTTATGTTGTATTATTAAAGTGTGTTGTAAATGGAATGATGAGTCATCATCATCCATCATCCTTTTTCGTCTGTTTCTGTATGCTCCTATCTATATAAGGGAGCCTTGTAAACATTAGAGGGCAGATCAGAACTCCCATTACCAATAAAACTTGTGTGTTTTATACATCATGTCTCTCTAAATCCCTCTCTCTTCTCTGAAATTCTTTAGGACAATAGTCCTATTACTCTCTTCTTTTTCTATCCTGATGCTACGGTCTCCAAAGCTTTATGAAATCGCAAAAGGGGTTTGAGTCCCGATTGCCACATAGTGTGGATCCTTCTTTACTCACCATGAGCGGTTTCATATGGCTTTGGAGCTCCCGACCTCTGTGGTAGCGGAGCCACACGGATATTTGGAAATAGATATTCAATATATAGGCTGGAAACTCATACCTTGCCGATCCCTACCTGGTTGGGTAGGCAGAGCTTGTGCACAATGCCACGTACCCAATATCTATTACCTTGTCCGGTAGTCTCTTTTAAACTCGGGGATAGTACCAGAGTTCCTGAAGAGAGAGTAAGAAATACTATTTTTCATTAAGAAGAGTAAGAGAAGAACCTTAACAACTATGAGTGACATCCAGGAGACCCATACTCCTATACCACAAACACTTACCTCTTTCTCACCTATTTCTCTTCCTGAATCAGTCAGACGAACCCATTCTCACAAAATAGATCACCTAGTAGAAATTACCCATGTTCCAAAAGAAGTCAAGATTGAGGATTCAACTCTTCCTTTGGTTAATCCTTATATAGTCTTTAAAAAAGGCTCTATCTCTCGAGCTATAAAGACTTTGATTTTTTCTCGGCATCCTGTTGTCAAAGAAAACATCCAGTCCTCCAAGATGAATCACTGTGTCTTGAAGGCAACCCCTGCTGAGCAGTATGTGACTTTGGAAATCCCTCCCTCCTTTATCTCTCAATGGATAAAACAGGGATACTCTCATCTCCACCTTGGAGCAATCAGACTTGTTCTTTCCTATCATGGACGACAAGGTCTACCAGTTACAGCAAGGCTTTCGTTGTTGGATACCTGAATTATGAGCATGCTGTGATCGGAACAGTATTGACTACTTTGAATTCCGGAAGTATTGTGCTTACGTTCTTTCCGAATTTCAACGTCTTTACTGGATGAAAACCTACCAAGAGCCCTGAAGATTCAGCTCCAACTATATGGTGCTGAACAGACTTCTTCCTCCATAGCTACAACCCTGCATCATCAGATAGTATATCGTCTGCAAGACCATGCTATCAACCTCAGTTTTCCCGGAGTTTCGACAGATCCTTTGTTTATCTATGCTGATACTGAATCTATCCCTAATATTGTTCAATCGCCACGGCAGCTTCCTAGAGAAAAATTGGAAAAGCTAATCCCACGGGAATGGCTTACCAATTATGAAAAGCTTCAACGAAATGAACAACCGCTGCAATTTCTTGAGCCTTCTTTCCAGAAGCAATTAGACGGAACTGTGAAGATGACATATGGAAAATCTGAGTCGTCTTCTGGCAATTCTTCCTTTTATCATTCCTGTATGATAGTTCCAGTTCCAACATCTAAAGAAAAGAAGATTCCAGTGGCATATTTTCACCCAGATGGATCACACGTCTATGCATCCCTTGTCAATGGTCATTTTGTCTGTGGTATAGACCCGACCATGTGTGAACCAGGTTGCAATTGTGATGACTTATCTGATGTTAACTTGGAAGCAGTTCCCCAGTTCCTCCGAAGTCCAAGAGAAGTTATCCTACCTCTTGTCGCCAACAGAGGCACAAACGACCTGGACCAGATGATCCCGATGCTCCATGGATCGGTCCCTGTCAACTCAGTCCTCCACCTCCTCTCCCAGTCTATGCCAAGGCATTAGACTTGTTGGCAAAAGAAGGATATTCTTCTTGCAAACTTGAGGCAAAACCAAAAAAGGAACCCTCACTTCCACTTCAGACTTGTATGATGTTTTCTAAAGCAGAATTTCCTCCCCTCATTCCATCCACCAAAATATCAGCCAGACCTTTTGTGACACCCCCACAGACAGTCCAACCTGATGGACATCGACCTTCCCTTTCTCAGGTCGAACAGGTCCTTAATTGGCAATCTCAAGCCTCTAAGGCACATCATCATCAGTCGAAGAAATTTCTGAGAAACTCTCTAAAGTGGTTCAGATCACGTCTCGCACGAAGCAGAAAGTTGATGCCATCGTAGCAGATCTGCTGGCTACAGAAAAACGGCTCAATTCAAAGATTCTAACCCTTGAAGTAGAACTCAAAGAAATCAGTCGCACCAGAAGATTGATTCATGATCCAGAACGAAGCAGTAAGGATGCTGAATTGAAATGACTTCGTAAGGATCTGGATGATTTTGTTAAGATTCGCCAACGAGAAGTTGAGCGAGCTCAACAACGGGAAAATAAAAGGCAAAAAAGAAAATAGCCATCATCTATTCAACCCTCGCCTTCACCTTTGTTTACTCCTCCACAATATCAATCTCAACCGACGCCTTCCCAATTCCTTTCTTTGACCCATTACAACCCCAACAACCACATGTACCTCCTTTTCCTCCTCTAGTTTTTTGAACAGTTTCTCCATCTCACACTGCAACTTTCGGGGTTAAAACCTCATCGAGGATTCATTCTTCCTCAGAAAGTTCTAAGGAACACAGTTCAGAAACAATTTTTCCAAACAAGCAGGAAAACGACATATGTCCCAGTATGCTATTTCTGCCACAACATCACCTATGCCAGAACAAAAAACTCAATCCTCTGAAGATTCAGAAGAAGTTTCTGAAGTTTGGTCCTCTGAAGATGAACAGGCTGATATCGCTCAACTCTGTATGGCCACAGCAGCAACATCATCCACTCAACCTCATGTTGAGGAAGTCCCAGATGATCCTCCAGGATATGGCCAAGCCCAGGATACGGCTCAGTCTACTCAGGGCCACACTCAGACTTCTACAGATACTCCAATGGTTGATTCATTTGATCCACCTCCTAAACCAGCGGCGGGACCCTGGTTTACTATTGACGACATTCCACCATCAAAATGGCAACCCCGATTTACTGAATTTCGGGCGTGGATTGAAAACCAGCGAACAGTCACAGGACAGTCTCTCTATCCCGAAGGAATTCACCTCCAGATTCATTGGAACACTATGGGAATGGTTCAATAAGATGCAAGATTTGTCGAAGGCAAATTTTCACACTGCCAAGAATACTGATGAAGTCATTTCACACTTCTACTACTCATTCCTTGGAGAAGCAACAAAACTCAAGAATCGCCAAGAATCTGAATTCTACCAGATGAAGTGTTGCTCCATGAAAAAGAAGGATCTTGATTTCTATTACCAAAGAATGCTGAAGTATTATTGGAGATTGGTAACGGATGTCAAGTCTGTAAATACGTTGAATCAGACGTATCTTACTTCATTGCCAGACGAGCTCCAACCTTCAGTTCGTAGAGCAATCACCACACAAAGAATTGATGTTGCCCAAACAACGATTGGAGTACTTCATCAGTTGGTACTCGAGTCCGTTGAAACACTCTGTAAAAATCAGGAATACTTTTCTAAATTCCTGACCATGAAGGTACCTTGCAAATATCCCAGCCTGAAGATAAAATGCAAAGATACACAAAGCTCCTGCAAGAAGCAATCTCATCGATTTCCTAAACAGCAGTCCAAAGGAAAGTTCAGAAAATGGAAACCTTTTCAGAAGACAAAAGGTCGCCATAGGTTTTTCAAGAAGAAATCTCGCAAAGGGAAAAATACTGATCGTTGTTACATCTGTGGAAAGAAAGGACACTTTGCAAAGAATTGTCCAGTCAAGCCAGCCAAGTCAGCAAAAATGATTCAGCAGATTGATCTCAATGACTCTGATGGGGATATTGAATCTCTTTACTCTGAGCAGGAAGAAATGAATCATGAAACCATCTTCGCACTTGCTGTCACAGATGATGAAGTTTCAGGCTCAGACTCCTCTTCCTCTGAGGAAGAGATTCCAATCTTTGTGGCCCAACCTTCTCAGCCCGCTTTGACCAGTCCACATGTCAATTTGTCCATTTTACCAAATAAGTATGAGAAGCCCATCTCAGCTATTGGTTTTATGGACACAGGAGCCCAAAAGAGTATCATGAATCCAGAAATTCTACCAGCTTATTATTGGGTTAAGCATGAGCAATATTTTCAGGCTGCAAATGTAAAGGTCTTTACAACCCATCTGATCACAAAACGAAACGTAGGAATCCAGTTCTTCCCTGGATGTGTTGTCTGGGTAAAAATTCTTGGATCTCATCTTCCAGATTGTGATATAGTGGTTGGTTTTGATATTTATCAAAAGGCCAAGTCTCTTAAGATTTTGCCAAAAGGTCTCAAGTACAAAAGGTTTTTTAAGCCTTACACAGACACTATCAAGATCTATTCATTGGCCCAAGTCCCAAAATCTTTTGAAGCGGCTCGTGATTCACTTCTCAAGTCTTGTGCAGACTCTCATGCAGATTTCAATCATCCTTTTCCTCTGTGGAAAAACAAGGAGTTTTTCATCTCCTTACCATTCAAGAAGAATGAAGACGTTAATCCAACAAAGGCCAGTCATCCTGGAATGACTCCTTCTGATTTGGCACTTGCAAGAGAAGAATGCAATCAACTGCTCTCTTTAAAGCTGATTGAACCCACAAAATCTGAATGGGCATGCTAAGCATTCTACGTGGAGAAGCGTACTGAAAAGTTACGTGGGAAGAAGAGGCTTGTTATTGACTATAAGCCACTCAATCATTTCCTACGAGATGATAAGTTTCCCATTCCGAAGATCGAAAATTTGTTTGTCCATCTCAAAGAAGCCTTCATCTTCTCCAAGTTTGATCTCAAAGCAGGTTTTTGGCAGTTTGGTATCCATCCTGAAGATCGTCCCAAAATAGCCTTCTGTATTCCAGATGCTCAGTATCAGTGGACGGTCATGCCATTCGGTTTGAAAGTGGCCCCATCTCTTTTTCAAAAAGCAATGACAAGGATATTTGCACCAATACTCCACAGAATTTTGGCTTATATTGATGATATCCTTCTCTTTTCAAAAGATGAGGAGTCCCATTGAGCATTATTGGAAGACTTTCAAGCTGTTGTCCAAAAATATGGCATCATGCTGTCGAAAAAGAAGAGCTTTATTGGCCAACCTCAAGTAGATTTTCTTGGCATGAAAATCTCATCAGGCCACTACAGTCTAGGACCGCATATTGCACAAGAATTGCTCACCTTTCCAGATGGACACCTGTCCCCAAAAGAAGTCCAACAGTTCCTAGGCATTGTCAATTATCTTTGCAACTTCATCCCAAAGGTTGCCACCCACACTTCAGCCTTATCAAAAATGCTGTAAAAGACACCTCCACCATGGAGTCAAGAACAGACAACAGCTGTCAAAGAGTTGAAACGAATAGCCCAGAATCCTCCACCCTTGAAGATTCCATCTCTGGGTCTACGCATCCTTCAGACTGATGCTAGTGACCACTATTGGGGTGCTGTTCTCCTTGAAGGAATTGACAACGTGAAACATCTTTGTGGGCATGCTAGTGGACAGTTCAAAGACTGTGAAAAGCATTACCACACCGTTTACAAGAAGATTTTGGCAGTAAAAAATGGGATCAAGAAATTTGAATTCCATTTGATTGGACATCACTTCAAAATACAGATGGATAACTCCTCCTTCCCAAAAATTTTAGATTTCAAGAACAAGTCCCTCCTAGAGAAGCAATTATTGCGTTGGAAGGACTGATTTGCAAAATATGACTTCCAAGTGGAGCATATAAAAGGCCAACACAATGTTCTTGCAGATCTACTCTCCAGACCAAAGACAATCTCCATCATGACTAAAGGCTACTACTCACAAAAACAATTATCCAGAATACATTCATTATCATGATAGATAGGAGGACACAACACATGGCAATCCTCATCATTGACACAGATCCGCCTATACCGATAAATGCCAGAAGCATCACCAACCGCTTGAGTGGCTAGACTATCAGCAATTTCTATTATTGGTGCACTTGTAACAAAATTTATATGGTTTAGCATTAATCACTCGGGTGAGTTAAGATATTTAACATATATAAACATACAACAATTAAAACAACAAATAACCCACTTACAGTATGCAGCAACCAGGAAAATTATTACAAATGATGCTATCATTATGGTGGTGGTTTTCTTTGTAATTTTTTAGACAGTACCAAATAAAACCTCTTGTGATAGCAGTTAGACATGAATTGTTTATTGTTGAGGCTGTATTTTTAGGAGAGGAAGCAAATGGAATATCAATTTAGATTCTTGTTGTCTTTAATCCAAATAAAAATTTCCGATGAGAATAATGAAACTACATTTTACTGATTTTCCGTTAAACTAAAGGCAAAGAGGGTAAGATTTTGAATTTGTTTCTTAAAAAAAGGATTGAAAAACCATACGAACTTGAATTTGAAGATCCTTTTGATTCTTAGTCAAACGCATCTTGATTGAGAAATAGTGAATTCAATTCCAAGATCTTAACTTCCTTGCCCTATTCGTTTAAATGAAAAGAAAATCAGTAAAAAGTTAACGCGATGAGAAGATCTTTAAGGAATTTATTATATATATTTAAAGCTGAATCCCTCACCAGGTTTTGACACATAGGATTTTTGAGGTCTTGTTTTATTGCCATGTGGAGGTTTTGGGGTCTTCCTTTATTGCCATGTGGAGGGTTGTAGGTGTAGTTTGATTGGTTATAATGACAAATATAATTATCCCAGAGTAATTAAACTCCCATCAGAAAAACTTATATGTTATATCCTCATACGATTCAACCTAAAAGCTGAAATTTAATGTTAAAAAAGCAAAAGCTTATCAATTATATCCTGATAATAATTAAACTCTTATAAGAAAATCCTGATAAGAATTAAACTCTTATCTAGAAAAAACTGATAAGTTATGTCATTGATTTAAAAACAAAAGTCATCGTCATTGTATTGTTTTATATATATTATGTGATTTACTCTAAGAATTATATTATTTTTATTGATAAACTTTACAACTGATAAGATAATATTGGTATTCAAAACTAACCTTTAATCATATTTTACAAAAATTTCATCATCTCTCTTTAAATACAAATACAGTCTCTGTGTTTTTCGTGTATCTCTACAAAAATTTCATCATCTCTCTTTAAATACAGATACAGTCTTTGTGTTTTTCGTATATCTCTACAAAAATTTCATCATCTCTCTTTAAATACAGAGATACAGTCTCTGTTTGTGTATGTGAAATAACAGTCTTTGTATGTGATACAGTTTCACTATCATTCATTCATTTTTTTTACTCCTTCTTTGTTTTGTTTTTGCAATACACAAAGTCCAGATACAATCTCTGTCTGTGTGTGATACAGTTTCTCTATCATTCGCTCATTCTCTCTAATTAAGCTATACGAATGTTGATATAGTATTAAAGTTATTTTGTTTCTCAAAATTAAGCATCCTATTTTTTATATTCTTTTTATTTCCCAATCTATTTTAATCATTTTTATATTTTTTTATTTGTGTAGGAAATATATATTAAAGCTTTGGATGAATTTTCTCCTGACAATGATTTAGGGAAAATTCAAGTTAGAGTTTCGAGACTGTGGGAATCCTTGAATACAAAATTATAGAATCTCCTTATTAGTCTAGATATGAGTTTAATTGATGCAAAAGTATGTTTAATTTTTCATGTCTCTTAATTTTTTAATTTTTCATTTCACAAATTAATTGTTCTTTATATTATTATTTTATATAATATTTTTTTGGTGGTCTCTTTTATGTTTTATATTTTTTTATCATTTTATATTTTACTAATTATTCTTTCTGTTATTTTTTATTTTAGGAATCAATTATTCATGTTTAAATTTATAAAATTAATTATTATTTATCATATTATGAAATATTTTTTTATCTATTTTATGATTTTTATTCTATTTTTTTATTAAAGTTTTTCTCAATAATAATAGATTTTTCTATTTATTTTTATGATTTCTATTTTAGAAATTACTCATTTTATTTTTTTTATTTTTTTGTTTATTATTAATTAATTCTTATTTTTTTATTTTGTGCCTAATATTTTTTTAGGGGTCAATTATGTAGGCCCAAGCATGGATCAACAAATGATGCAGGTATAAATTTATAAATTATTTATTATTTATATTATTATTGAATATTTTATTTTGTTTATTTTTCTAATTTATTTGTATTTTCTATTTTAATTTTCTTTCTTCATAATAATATTTTTTGGAAATATTTTCCTGATTTTTATTTTTAGAAATTATTCTCTTATTTTTCATGTTTTGTTTATTATTAATTCATTATTTTAATTTTTCCTTTTATTGTTTAATATATATTTTTTTGTTTTGGGGCTCACTGATGTATTATTTATAAGATTAATAAATAGTTTGTTTTATTTCTTTTTCTAATTTATATTCTATTTTGTAATTTAATTTTTTTCTGCATAATAATATTTTTTAATTTATTTTCTTGATTTATATTTATTTAAAATTAGTCTCTTAATTTTTTTACCTTTTTGTTATCATTCATTAATTATTTTTTATTTTTACTTCTACTGTTTAATATTTTTGTTGTTTTTGGCTCAATGATCCACGCTTAACTTTGCAAAATTAATTATTATTTATATTATTATTAAATAGGTTTTTAAGAATTTATTTTTCTTATCTATATTATATTTTATTGTTTTATTTTTTTGAATAATATTTTTTATATATTTTACTGATTTATATTTCAAAAATTACTCTTCTATATTTATTTATCTTTTTGGTTATTATTAATTAATTCATTTTACTTTTTCTTTTGTTGTTTAGTATGTTTTTTTTTGTTTTAAGGGTCATTAATGCATGTTTAAGTTTGAAAAATTAGTTATTATTTATATTATTATTAAATAATTGATTTTATTTATTTTTCTGATTTTTATTCTAATTTTTATTTTAATAATTTTTATTTATTTTTCAGATCTATATGAAAAAATAGGAAAAAATAATAAAAATGTATAATTTAGAAACAAATTATGTGCAAATTTTTTAATATTACATAACAAATATTTAGAAATAATAATTAAAATTTTATTTTTTTAAAAAAATTAATTAATAAGAAAACCCGTGGAACCCACGGGAAGTGGGCTAGTCAAAATTAATTGGCAAGTTATTTTTTAGTTGACTGCAAATTTATTGGCTCATTGTGTAACGCTAAGAATACGGAGGTTAAGTAAAAAGATTTCAGGCGTGGTCTTGGTAAAAAAAAAAAAAAAAAGCTTCCAAAGATACCATAAACTCGAAATGTCCAATTATCTTCACAATTCCAGGTGCAATTCGCAAAGAAATGAGCTTCGGGAGTTTTGATGCTTCACTTTCTTTAGACGTACATTGCAAGTTCAAAAACTTTGATAAAATTTAGCATTTGGAATATTAATGCCTACAAGAGTACAAGTGAGAATTGGTTCAATATTGATTTAAAGTCTCATGGTGAAATTTAGTATACCCTCTTAAAATCCCAAAAAAAAAAAAGGATACGGCTGTTGTCACACCTAAAGCAGCAAGCACTTTTAAACGTTGTAGATAGGAAAAAGAAAGAACCATGAGGTAAATCAGGATAAAAAGAATCATAGCGCTCCTCTCTCTTTTTGAAAAGAATAGAGAGTGGTAAAGGAGAGTGCAACTTAAAAAAAGTCCTAAGAAAATAAGGAGCAATGACGGTATAGAAAACAGATGACTTCCCTCTGATCCTAGAAAACGTCCGAAAAACCTGCTACGGAACTACCCATAAGGGGAAAAATTACGATTAATAACCTTGTTACTAGGTAACACTAGTCACTAACCATGCATTCTGTTCGCGTTGTTTTTTAGTTTCTTAAGAGTATCTCTTTTGCGAACATTTGTAACTCTAACATTATTGTAAAACTAACATTATTCTAAAAATATTAGACAATTTTTAAATCAAAGGCTAAAAATATTTGACAGTTTTTCTCGGAATTTTATTTTTTGCTTCGCAGATAAAGGTAGGGAAAATATAAGTACTACCCAATTGTTTCACACAAAACGAATTAATATTATAACTTATGTCAATGGGAGAAAAATAAAGTTGAGCTATGACTAAAGATTACTTCTGACAGAAACATTTGCCTCCAATACAATTATTGTTATGATAGATAGGAGGACACAATATATCGCAATCCTCATCATTGACACTGATCCGTCTATTTGGATAAGCGCCAGAAGCATCACCAATAGCTTGAGTTACACAATATATCGCATCACCAATATTTGGATAGACCAACAACAATTTCCCTAGCATTGATCTCCATTATTGGTGTCCCTGTAACAAATTTTTTATGGTTTACCATTAATCACTCTGGTGAGTTAAGATATTTAACACATATAAACATACAATAGATAAAACAACAAGTAACCCACTTACAGTATGCAGCAATCAAGAAAATTATTACAAAAGATGCTATCTTCATGGTGGTAGTTTTCTGTGAAACCTTTAGACAGGTACCAAATAGAACCTTGTGATAGGAGTCAGTTTACTCATAGACGGTTAAATGTTGAGGCTGTATTTATAGGAGAAGAAGCAAATCGAATATCAATTTAGAATCTTGTTGTCTTTAATCCAAATAAAAATTTCCAATGAGAATAATAAAACTTATCTGACATTTTACTAATTTTCCGTTAAACTGAAGGCAAAGAGGGTAAAATTTTGAATTTGTTTCTTAAAAAAAAAGAAAGGAAAAACCATAAGATCTTGAATTTGAAGATCCTTTTGATTCTTAGTCAAACGCATCTTGATTGAGAAATAGTGAATTCAGCAACTTTTGATCCAAGATCTTACCTTCCTTGCCCTATTCGTTTAAATGAAAATCAATAAAAAGTTAATGTGACGAGAACACCTTTAAGTAATCAAAATTAATTGGCAAGTTATTTTTTGTTTGACTACAAATTTATTGGCATACTAGTTTTTCTTGTTCCCGTGCTTCTCATGTGGTATAATTATTTTATTTTTAAAATCATTAATTTCAATTTTTTAATATTCCATTTTGTTTAAATTTTTTATGTAAAATTTAAGAAAAAATATAGTTAAAGAGTAATGTAAATAGTAATGGCAAGAATAAAATTGGCTTAATACCTTTTTTGGCCCCTTAGTTTGGAAACTACTTTGATTTTAGCCACCTAGCTTTTAATTTTTTAAGTTTGCACCTTAGTTTGGCAATGATTAGGTATTTTCACCCTCCAACCCATTCTAATAGGTAAAATTATTGACATGTAGGTTGCCTAACACATATTAACTCCACATTTAGTAATTTTCTTTTCTACGAAATCATCCCAGGCCAAATTGCCCGAACAAAAAAAAAAACGATTTATGACCCGATATAGAACCCGAAAACAAATATAAGAAGGAAACAAAATCGGTTATATCGGGTCATAAATCAGTTTTTATTCTGACAATTCAGTTTGGGGTGACTTTGTAGGAAAGAAAATTATCAAAAGAGGAGTGACATGTGTTAGGCAACCTACAAGTCATCAATTTTACCTATTGGAATGGGCTGGTGGGTGAAAATACCTAATCATTGCCAAACTAAGGTGCAAAATCAAAAAATTGAAAACTAGGTGGCTAAAACCAAAGTGGTTGCCAAACTGAGGGGCCAAAAGAGGTATTAAGCCAATAAAATTATTTAAAATAACATTTAATATTAAATTTTTAGATAAAAATAAATGTAAATAAATTTTGGCACTCTTATGTCAAAAGCACAAGAGGAGTGAGGTCTCAGGTTCGAGTCTCACTTTCCTCGACTAGTATCAAAAAAAAATAAATTTTGGCACTCTTGTGTCAAAAGCACAAGAGGGGTGAGGTCTCGGGTTCGAGTCTCACTCTCCTCAACTAGTATGAAAAAAATATATAAATAAATTTAATTCAATTTATATATCAATATCTAATCTAGTTTTTGTTGCACATGCATGCATACTGTAAAAAATAATTGTAAGAATAATATTCTCTAAACTAATAATGCTTAATATTATATATTTAGTTAGATTTTTATATATAAATATTAAAAAATAAATAAGGTTTTATTTAAATATCATTATCTAATCTAGGGTTTAATCCCAATTGGGTATGCTTGATTATAAATTGTGGTTCCACTAGTAGCTTCTCTATTTTAATTAGTGGTGTACCTAGTGGGCCTTTTTCACATAGAGAGAGGCTTTTGTTAAGGCGATTCCTTGTCTCCCTATCTGTTTGAACTGTGTGTAGAGGGCTTTTCATTTATGATTTGCCAGGTGGAAGCAGCTGGTCTAGTGCATGGTGCAGATGCACAAGAAGGCTCCTCCGATTAGTCATCTCTTCTTTGCAGATGACAGTTTTATATTCACCAGAGCAACCATGGAGGAGGCCACCTTTATACTGGAGATTTTGGAACGATATGAGGCAGCCTCGGGTTAGATTATAAGCCTAGAGAAATCTAAATTATTTGTGAGCCGAAATGTGCTGCAAGAGTTAGATATCCAAATCCGACAGAGGATAGGAGTCAAGGCGGTGGACAAGTTTGAGAAGTATTTGGGTTTACCTACTCTGATAGGCATGCAAAGGAGATTTTTGCTTAAATTCGAGATAAAGTGTGCAAAAAGCTTAATGGGTAGAAGGAAAAGGTTTTGTCTAGAGCTGGGAAGGAGATCCTCCTTAAAGCAGTTTCTCAAAGCATCTCTGCTTATGTGATGAGCTGCTTCAAGTTGCCGGAGGAGATTTACAAGGAAATGGAGCGAGCCATGAGACGGTTTTTGGTGGGGTCTAGAGGAAGGTAAGCGAGGGGGATGCTGGGTCGCTTGGAATAAAATGTGTATAACCAAAAGGTATAGAGCACGGGGCTTCCATAAGCTAGATCTCTTTAATCAGGCTATGCTAGCTAAACAAGGATGGTGACTTTCCAACTTTCCTAAATCACTCCTTTGTCAAGTTTTGAAAACCAAATACTTCCCACGGCTTGATTTCTCACAGGCGGCTCTAGGCTATAACCGAAGTTACACATGGAGGAGTATCTTATATGGGCGAGATTTTTTGATTCAAGGAGGAAAGTGGATCTTTAGATATGATGCATCGATTAGGGTGGGTCAAGACAATTGGACTGATTTTTCGATTAATGATCATCTTTGGCCCCCAAACCAAATCGATTTGGAGATGCGTGTCAGTGATCTTATTGACACTGACCTTAAAATTTTGAATTTTGCCATGGTTTAGAAATTTTTTCCCTCAGAGACTGCCACCAGCATTTTTGGGATCCACTTGAGCTACTATCTCCCACTCGGTTGACATGGCCCCTGTCTAGAAGCGGGAAGTATATTGTTCGTAGTGGATATCACTTTCTTGTTAGCAGGCATGATCAAGCTTCTCCAGGTGGAAAAGCTTGTGGAATTTGACTATTCCCCCCAAAGTTAAGGACTTCATATGGTGGGTAACACATGATAATCTCCCAACAAGAGATAACTTAGCCCGCAGGGGCATAATAAGGCAAAGCCTATGCTCTCTATGCTTATCTACAAGGGAATCAGTAGAACGTCTACTGAAATCATGCTCTTGGTCCCAGGGTGTTTGGACTTTGGCAGATTGTTGGACCCACTATTGCGATCCTAACCTTTGTCGAGTTTGTCTTATATCTGCACAGTTGCTCAAGGATTATCAAGAAGCCAATTGCACCCAAAGGAATGTTCAGGACATGAGGCCAACACAACCCCTCCAATCATGGACCAAGCCCCCTGTAGGTTACATCAAGGTAAATACTAATGCGGCATTGAATGAAGGCACTGCAGGGTTAGGTGTGATTTCCAGGGATGAATAGTGGTAATGTCATTTTTCAGGTGTTAAAGTCATTGATGGTGTCCAGGAAGCAAAAGTAGCAGAAGCCTATGGGGTACCTTTTGGGATTCAGACTACGAGACTTCATAATATTATCCAGGTGATCTTTGAAGCTGACTGTCTTCTACTCAGCCGTGAGATAACCAATGGCTCCTTACCGCAGGATGGTAGTTTTTTTGGGTCTCGATATTCTAAATGAAGCTTCCAACTCTGCCTCCTTCTAGTGCCAACATATAAAGCGCAAGTGTAATGTTGTTGCGCACTCACTTAGCAAGCTTGCTTTAGATGTTTGTCACTTTTATGTATAGAACGACTCGGTTCCAGAGTCTACTGTTCTCTTTGTACGAGCAGACATATAAATCAATGAATTGATCTTGGTTCTCAAAAAAAGCATTAATTTTCATGATAATTAGGAGGACAAAATATATTAAAATCCTCATCATTGAAACAGAATCATCTATTTGGATAACTGCTAGAAGCATCACCAACAGCTTGAGTGGCTAGATGATCAACAATTTCCCTAGCATCAATCTCAAATTATTGGTTCACCTGTAAAAAAATTTGTATGGTTTATTATTAATCACTCAGGTGGGTTAAGATATTTAACACATGTAAACATACAACAAATAAAACAAGTATGAACATAAAACAAATAAAACAATAAGTAACCCACTTACAGTATGCAGAAACCAAGAAAAATTATTACAAATGATGCTATCTTCATGGTGGTGGTTTCCTTTATAACTTTTTAGATAGGTACCAAATAAAACTTTGTGATAGCAGTTAGTTACACATGAATTGTTTAATGTTGAGGCTGTATTTATAGAGGTAGCAAATCGAATATCAATTTGAAATCTCCCAAGCTGCACTTATGGTGATTACTTAAGGCCACATAATGCATTTTCTAATTTACACACAATTTCAGCACCTAGGTTTTTCTCATAACTTGGTGGAATTTACATATAATTTTTTTCCTCTAGTTCATTGTATAGGAAAGCATTCTTGACATCATATTGCTGCAAATCCCAATCATAATTAGCTGCTAAAGATATATTAGAATATTTTTACAACAGGAGCAAAAATCTCTGAGTAATCAATTTCATAAGTTTGGGTATATCCCTTGACCGCTAACCGTGTCTTATACCTCTCAATGGATCCATTTCCTATATATTTTATTATTTACACCCACTTACAACCCACTAGTTTCTTTCCTGGGTGCCTAGTTGTATGGCAGATAAGATAAGGATTAGGAAAATAAAACTCTTGTTCATGAAATGTTATATCCCTTGAGACATAAGATTTATTTGATGGAGGATAATAATGTTTATATCCTTTTCTGAATCGTAGAATAACCCACAAAGATACATTTTACAGCTCTAAGATCTAACGTTTTCCTATTTTGGCAGTGAACATGGACAATTGACACGACCCTTGATGCAAGATTATCTGTAGTGTTCAGGTATGGATAAAAGGTTGAAATGATGTCTAGGAGACTTTTGAAATCCAAAACTCTTAAAGACAATCGATTAATTAGATTAGTTGCAGTAAGAATTGTTGCTCCCCAAAATTTATTTGGCACATTATTATGAAACAACAAGGCTCTAGTTTTTTTTCTAGAAGTTGACCATTTTTCCTTTGTGCTACTCCATTTTGTTGTGGAGTGTAAAAATAAGATGACTCATGTACTATTCCTTCTTGTTGAAAAAATAAAGTAAGAGTGTTATTGAAATATTTTTTTGCATTATCTAACCTAGCTCTTGATATTGACTCCAAATTGATTTTTGATCATATAGCAAAGGGTTGGGACAATATTGCTTATATTTGATCTATGTTCAAGTACAAAAATCTAGGTAACACAGGTACACTCACCTATAAAGAAAAAAAAAACAACTTGCTCTAGAAATATTAGAAACACTAGATGGACCCCAAATATCACTATTAACAAGGTAGAAAAGAACACAATTTCTTTTGCAAGTGATTAGAAAAGGCACACGTTTATGTTTAGCAAGTTTACACACCTCACATTGAAAATTTTCAACATCTAGATCTTTATACAAAGAAGGAAACATGACCTGAATAATCTTGAATGATGGATGCCCAAGGCAGTAATGATAAAGGATAATTTTTTTATTGCCTAAGTCAATTGCATCTGGCTTCTAGTGTTTTGCCTAAGTCAGTTGCATCAACTTCTCATGTGCTTGCTAGCACTGATGAAGGGGTATCATCTGTATCTGTGACTGCTAGTGTCCCTAATACTGCTACTGCTACAACATACAATCTTCGTAAGAATGGTGATGCTCCCAGTCCAAGGCAGACTCGACCAGTAGCAGCTGGTGTTGCTGATTCGACTCAAAAGATTGCCCACTCTCTCCTAAGGAGAACATTACTCCTCTCCACATATCCTCTCAATGAAGTGGATTCTATGGAATGTCTGTGGTTTAAATGATTCTACTAAACGTAAAGATGTTGTACAACGTCTATCTTGTCTCTCTGCTGATCTTATTTGTTTGGTCGAGACAAAAATTCAGCCGGGTAATGTTTTTGATATTCGAAACTCAGTTTTTCCTTCATGGTCTTTTGCAAACAATTGTAACTATGCGCAGCTAGGTCGCATATGGTTGCTTTGGTCCGAGAGAGTTGATGTGCTTGTTCTTGCTGCAAATGATCAATCACTACATTGTCGAGTTATTCATTCCCGTGACCAGGTTGCCTGCTATGCCTCTTTTATCTATGGGTCTAATTTTGCTGCTAATAGGGCCTGCACCCTTTATCCTAGTATATTGCAATTTGCAGCCACTGTTGGTGATTCTCCTTGGTGCTTATTAGGAGATTTTAACATTGTTCTGCGAAGGGAGGAATCTAGTTCATCTATTGATCATTTAATTGGTGATGTTGACCATTTTTCTCAATGTCTTTCTTCTATTGGTGTCTTTGATCATCCTTTTTCTGGACCCCTTTTCACCTGGTCAAACCACCAAATAGCAAACCCAGTTTTTCGTAAACTTGACCATTTCTTGATAAATTCCAGTTGGCCCTCCACCTTCCCAAATAGCATGGTAGAGTTCCTTTCCCCTGGAATATCTGACCATTGCCCCATTTCCCTCTCCACCAATATATCCATCCTTCAAGGCCTTAAACCCTTTAAATTTTACAACCATTGGATCTCCAACCCAAAATTCCTACCGATAGTTACTACAATCTGGAATACCCCTATTGAGGGTTATGCCATGTACTAAATTTGGCAAAAACTCAAGAGATTAAAAAACCCTTTGAAATCCCTCCATCATGCTTTGTATGGTGATCTGGAGTAGAAAATATCCTGCATTGAACAGACCCTCTCTTCAATTCAAAATCAAATACTTTCAGGTGACCATCATGAAGAATTGTTATTGGCAGAGCAAGGCTTGATTCAAGCTCTTTCTGAGTTAAAATTGGCAAAAGAATCCTTTCTTCGCCAAAAGTCACGTATCCAATGGCTAGCCTGTGGTGACTCAAATACCAATTACTTTCATAACATGGTTAAAGCTCTCAAAACTAGGAACACTATCAGATCCATCACTACCTCTGCTGGTGTTGTTCTTACAAATCCGCAGCAAGTGGAAGATGTTATTGTTACTTTTTACTCTGGGTTCTTGGGTGCAAAAAATCATGCCATTCCGCATGCTTCAATCCCCTATCTTACTTCCATTCTTAAGAAGTTTGTTTCTGCAGACCAAGCTGCACTACTAATCTCGGATGTTACTAAAGATGAGATTAAGAAGGCCATGTTCTCTTTAGGCATCAAGAAAGCCCCTAGCCCGGATGGCTACAATGTTGAATTCTTCAAAGCGACTTGGTCAATTGTCAGCTCTGATGTTGTGAGTGCAGTGCAGGAATTTTTCAGAACTGGTAAACTTCTGCAAAGTATTAATTCCACCATAATCAGCTTGATCCCAAAAATCCCTAATGTCCAAAAAATCACTGATTACAGACCTATAGCTTGTTGCACAACCCTCTACAAATGCATTTCCAAAATCCTAACTAATAGATTGATGAAGTGCCTACCCTCTCTTATAAGCCCCAACCAAACCGCCTTCATTCCGGGAAGAAGGATTGCTGATAATATCCTATTAGTGCATGAAATTATGCATAATTATCACAGAGCAGGCCTATCCAAACGTTGCACTTTGAAGATAGATCTTATGAAGGCGTTTGATTCTGTGAATTAGGAATTCTTGATTAATGTTCTTACTATAATGGGGTTTCCAACACAATTTATTGGATGGCTTCAAACCTATTTCACTACAACCAAATTCTCTGTCTCCATTAATGGCACGTTGTGTGGTTATTTCAGTGGAGGCAAAGGAATGAGACAAGGCGATCCTTTGTCTCCATACCTTTTCATCATCTCTATGGAAGTCCTTTCTTGCATGCTTAACAAGGCGGCTGAAACTCAACAACTTTCTTTTCATCCAAAATGCTCCAAACTATCACCCTCACACCTCTGTTTCGCTGACGATTTGATGATATTCACTGATGGTAGTTTGAAATTTGCTGACATTGTAACTACCCTTTTGCAGCAGTTTTATCTTTTATAGGGTCTGCAATTTAATCCTTCAAAAAGCGAGGTGTTTCTGGCAGGAATTCCCTCCATACATGTTGAGCAGTTCCTCCAAGTATGCGGATTTAAGCGTGGTGAACTTCCAGTTCGTTATCTTGGTGTCCCTCTTATATCTGGCAGACTCTCCTTTGCCTCCTGCAAACCTCTAATTGATAAAATACTAGCCCGAATAAATTCTTGGAGTTCTAAGTTTCTTTCATTTGCAGGCAAAATGCAACTTGTGCTCTCTGTATTGTTTAGCATACAGAATTACTGGCTAATCCTTTTATCCTCCCTTCAAAAGTGATTAAGGAAGTTGAGCATTGTTGCTCAGCTTTTCTATGGTCATCCACTTCTGCTCATCATAAGGTTAAGGTTGCTTGGAAAGATCTTGCTTTACCTCGACAGGAGGGGGGACTTGGCGTTAAAAGCTTGAAGGAATGGAATTCAGCCTGTGTAGCGCGCAATATATGGTGCATTCTCTTAAGAGCTGGTTCATTATGGGTAGCCTGGGTATATGCCTAGACTCGCAATTTCTGGAGTCTTGACTTGCCAACTGATTGTTCCTGGAGTATCAGGAAAATTCTCAAAATGTGCAGCTGGTTTTCTTCTCTTTTCTTCCATTCTATTGGAAATTGTGCTAATACACATTTCTGGTGGGATAATTGGCACCCTAGAGGCTCACTTTACTCATTGGTCACTATAGAGAGCTTCTTGGATCAAAGATCCCATTACATTCCACTATTTCTTCACTCATTAAGCATGGGACTTGGACTTCGAATTGGCCGAATAGTCGCATCCCACTTTTATCTCAGCTGCGTGATGATGCTGCTGCAACTGTCTTTCCTTCTAATACTCCTGATGTTGTCCAATGGACTCTAACCCCCTCAGGCTGCTATTCTGTTAAGAGCGCTTGGGAACACCTTCGCACAAGAAAAGCTAGAGAGGACTTGTTTAAGCTGCTCTGGTCTACTGGACACATTCCAAAACATAGTTTTATCACCTGGCTTGCAATTTTGGATCGGTTGGCAACTCGTAGCAGACTTTTCTCCTGGGGGTCACTACTACTACCTCATGTCTGCTCTGCTAATCCAGCATGGAAGATCGTGATCATTTATTTTTTGGTTGCTCGTTTTCCTCATCACTTTGGTGCAACTTGCTTTCTTTATGTGGTGTTAAAAGATCAGTTGGCTCCTGGTCGACTGAATTTAGCTGGGCTAAACACCATATGCAGAAGAAGGGTCGGCAAGCTATGATCTTGCGAGTTGCTTTATGCGCCTGCATTTACCATCTGTGGCGAGAAAATCTTAGGCACTTTACTAATTGCAGTCGCTCCCCTGATGGAATTTTAGCTGACATTTGTGCCGATATGCGACTTCGATTCTGTGGACTAACCAAGCTGAAAGCTCCTCCAGTTTCCTCGAACCTCCAGCTTTTATGCCAATTTTGGGGTATTACTTTTGTATCTTAAACTGTTGCCGATTAATGGCTGTTATACTTTGCTTTCTATAAAATGTAAATTTGTTAGGGTCACTCCCTAACTCATTTTCTTAGTATGAATGAAATTTGATTGATTCTCAAAAAAAAAAATTGCATTACAACATAAATCTTGAGTGAGTTTTTATATAGATGCCAAGTTTGTAGATAGTTTAGGAACATGAAAAACATTCTTTCAGGTCAATGAAGCCCTTATTGTGACGTTTCCTAAACCTGCTACAGTGGTAAAAGAACCATCTGCAATGGCGATTTTCCTATTGCTTGCACAAAAAATATAGGTTGAAAAGATGTTGAATGAGTGTGTCATATGTTGTGTTGCCCTTGGGTCCATGACCCAAGAATTAGTAAATGTTGTTTCTGAAACATTTAATGCAATAGAAGATGAAAACTCACATGAATGTGCAAGAGAACAAATACTTGAAAATTTTTTAGACTTGTTAAGAGAAATAATTAGTAATCTCAACCTCTCATTTTCTTCATCTAAAGTGTAACAAACTTGATTCTTCAATTTTTTTTGTTTGTTGTAGTCGGGTAACCCCTTTAGAATGAACTATAATAGTAATTTTCTCAATCCCCGACATATTGAACAACAATTTTCCAAAAAACAGAGGTGAAACTCCATTGAAAAATAAATAAATATTTTAAGCTAAATGAAAAGTGTTGTGTCCTATTGCTAAAGAATGGTTGATTAGCAACGAAGGTCACAAACGGAAAAATTTTGCACAATATTGAACAATGAAAGCCACTAAAAAATTTGGAAGGTATTTGGCAACAAAGGAAAAAAAAAAAACCCAAATAAAGCATAAAGTTGTGAATTATAAAGCTGAATATATATTACATATTCCTTAGACAAAATTCGTTAATTCGAGGGACTTTGAGATCATATCCCATGATTAATGGGAGAGTGTAGTTATGCTACAATCTACTAGGGGAGGGAACTAAATATTTACAATTGATCACATTGTTTTCGATGAGTATTATTGTAATAGGCCCTCCACTTAAATAGAAAAGTTTTGTATGTACCATTGCATGTACTTTCTTCTAAAGCTAGTAATATTTTCATCTATACTTATTTAATTATATCTATTTATGTCTTATATTATAGAGGCTCATGGATCGTGGACTTGTCTAAAGCTTGAACGTGTAATAGATATTGGAAATATATATATATAGCCGTATTGGTTGATCTCATATTGGGCTTTTCAAAATATGATAAGTTGGCATGCATCCTATAATGTGATGGAGAAATGCACCCAAGAAAGTAACCATTCTTTACCTGCAAAATAGTTTGTATGATTAATAATAACCCAAGCCAAAAAAGGATTTTCGAAATCTCCCGAATTTTTCGGGTTTCTCTCTCTCGCCTAGGCTGAGACGTATCTCTCTCTTCTAGGGTTTGCCTCCCTTTCTAGGTTTTTTCTACCTTTACTATTAGGGTTTAATGGCAAAAGACGTGGGTTATGGGCGTGATAAGGGACCAAGAACCGTTCATAATCCGACTGTGGACAAACTGGAGTCGCTAGTTTTCGAGGAAGACACCACTGAATCTGAATCAAGCGAGATATCTCTTTGCTTGGTCGGGACAGTATGGACAGAAAGGCCCTTCAATGCCTAAGCCTTCATAGTGACTATGAGTCAAGTGTGGAAACCTACCCGTGACCTGGAAATTTCTCAGCTGGACAAAAATCTCTTTGTCTTCCAGTTTTTTCACTGGCGAGAAAAGGAACGAGTTCATAAGCAAGAGCCCTGGAATTTTGATAACCAGATTGTTCTGCTGAGTGATATCTAGGGACTTGAACAACCCTCTGATGTGAAGATTTTCCACTCTCCTCTATGGATACGAGCCTATGGCTTATCGTAAACCCAGGTTCATTGAACAATTGGGTAACAAAATAGGTTCTTATATAGATTTGGATCAGGAACGTGGAATCACTCAAGGGAGATTTGTCAAGTTTCGGGCTATCAAGGATGTTCGAGTGCGACTTCTACGTGGTACTCAGGTGAAGAATAAGGATGGGAAGGAAGTGTGGATATATTTCAAATACGAACAGCTTCCGTGGTTTTGCTATCACTGTGGTTGAATGGGTCATGTCGCCAAAGATTGCTCAAATGTTGATGATGATTACCTTCTCCATCCGTTAATAAGGACAGGTTTCCTGCAACCTCTTCGACCAGCCTCGGATGCAGTTCATCAAAAACTTGTTTTTAAACCTAGTGTATCAGGGGAGATGACAGAGGGGAGCAGTAAACTATAGGAGGAACAGGGTCGGGTAATTGGTACAAACTCTATGGGATCCTCAAATATCAAGGGAAGGGCTAGGGTTTTTGAGCCTGTTGACTATTCTGATGGGGAAGAGGTTCGGAAGAGGACTAAGTTCAAGGACCCTATTGCGTGTCCCCTAGGAAGGATTGTTGATCAATTCTAGGGTTTTGGTCTGGGAGATTCTAGTGAGAAGCAGATCACGAACTCTACAGCTGAGGATGTGCATCCAAGGATTAATGACAAACAGGGTTCACCAAAACAACCTTTAGTTGAGGCTTCTGGACCTCGTGACTCGCATGCTACACTTTAGGTATCCTTTTCTCTAGCTATTCCTCCCTTATCTTCGATATACCTGTCACGTTTGATGCTTCTCTAGCTCGGATTAATCCATAGACCTCTAAGTCACGCACTAAGAAAATAGGCAAAGGCTCATCGAGGAGCTCCACTATCGTATCGGCCTCTAACCTGAGCTCCAATGCCAAAGAACCTCTCGGTTCAGTTACACAAGAGGTACTCGCGATCGCCACAGGCAAGGCAAAACAGGGTACTACCTGGAAGCAACAGGTTTGTGAATATGGTCGTGAAAGAAGCTCCACCTCGAAGCAGATTGCCCTTGTTGTTAAACAAAAAATGGACCTAATGGAGATAGTTGAGGAGCATATGGAGATTGACGCAGTAGGGAAGAGACAGAAGGAGGATGGGAGTGTCAGTTTGGATATAGTTGGTGATTTTTCGGCAGAGGCTACCAAGGAGCAGTCCTGCCACTCACAATGAGTCTTCTATGTTGGAATTTCAATTAAGGGATCCACGGGTAGTCTCCTCTTTATGCAAGCTCTTGCAGCAAGAAAATCCCCTCCTAGTCTTCTTGTCGGAGACTCGGTTAAAGAAGTTTGAGATGGAGAGAATTCAGCGAAGGCTTAGATGGGAAGGTTTGATTGTAGTGGAATGTGAGGGTGAAGGGAGGCAGAGAAGTGGTGGTTTGGTTTGGCACTTATGTGGAAAGCTGATGTGGATATCATCCTCAAATCTTTCAGTCTTCATCATGTTGACGTGATGGTGGAGAATTTAGGAGATCAGGGTCAGTGGAGATTTATTGGATTATATGAGCGGCCTTGGACTAGTGAGAAATGGAAAATATGGGAATTATAGAAAAGAATAGGGAAGGATAACAAGGGATCATGGCTTTGTGGTGGAGACATTAACGAGATATTATTTCAGTGGGAGAAGTGTGGAGGTGCTCCTAGATCTTTCAATGCCATGCAAGGGTTCTATGATACTCTCCGGGAGCTCCAACTATTTGATTTGGGATACCAAGGCTGTGATTACACATGGGTAAATGGGCATGAAAATTACCTCACTCATATTAAGGAGAGGATTGATCGATTGGTGGCTACTAAATCGTGGTTAGAATGGTTTCTGAATGCACTATTCAAGCAGCTCCCTATGTAGGGATTTGATCATTCCCTACTCAAACTTATCCTGGATAAAGGAGAGTTCATCAGATTCCGGGGTCCTAAGATCTTCAGGTTCGAGGAATATGGTTGTCAGATGAGGGTTGTCCCTGTACGGTCGTTTAAGCATGGAATATTCCTATTTCATCAAATCCTATATAGGGTGTGAAGAATAAACTTCAAAAATATGGTGCTTTGCTATAGGATTGGAGTAAGCATAAATTTTGCAACATTATTTCCACCCTAAAAGAGAAACGGCAGCAGCTTGAAGCGCTTCACTTACGCCCTCAAACTTCTGATGTGATTGTCCAATCCAGAATTTTGAACAAGGAGATTGAAGATCTACTAATTAAAGAGGAAGTCTTATGGGCGCAAAGATCCAGAGTAGCCTGGCTCTTGGAGGGGGATAAGAATAGTGGACATTTTTTTTATATAGCAGATCAAAGACACAAATCTGATGGTATATAGGGGATCCGTGATCGTCAAGGTTGTTGTTGGGTCAACTCTCCAAAAGATGTTGTGGCAATATTTAATAATTTCTATTCACAGCTTTTTGATTCAGAGGGACCTCCGAATATGGAACCAGTTTTAGATTTCCTTCCAACTTGTGTCACAGATGAAATGAAACAGATTCTAGATCAGCCCTTTACCGGTGGAGAGATTTATGCAGCTCTTCAGCAGATGCACCCCCGAAAGGCTCTAGGTCCAGATGAAATGCCACCTCTATTTTTCCAAAAATTATGGTCACTTATTGGGGACAATATCTGCTCTATGATCCTCAGTGTGTTGAATAATGGTGCTGACCCTAATTCCTTAAATCATACCTTTGTCACTCTCATTCCAAAGTCAAAAGCCCGGTGGATTGTAGCCAATTTCATCCAATTGGCTTATGTAATATGGTTTTCAAATTGATCACAAAGACCATAGTTAATCGGTTGAAAAAGATTCTACCAGATATCATTGGAGAGGAACAAAGTGCTTTTGTTCTGGGAAGGCTGATCATAGACAATACCTTAATTGCTTTTGAGTCGTTACATTTCATGAAGCGAAGGCGCAAAAGGAAGAAAGGTTATTTGGGACTCAAACTTGACATGAGCAAGGCATACGATACGATTGAATGGGATTTTTTGGAGGCTTGTATGCATAAGATGGGCTTTAGTTCTCAATGGATCAGGTTGGTGATGAAGTCTGTCCGAACTGTCTCCTACTCACTATTGATAAACAGGGTGCCATTGCAGACTATCATACCTAAGAGGGGGTTAAGATAGGAAGTTCCTCTTTCTCCATATCTCTTCCTCCTTTGTGTAGAGGGTTTGTCATCTTTGATCAAGAAGGCAATGGCAGATACGGATCCATGGCTTGCAAATCTGTCGGGGAACCCCTTCCATCTCTCATTTATTTTTCGCAGATGATAACATTCTATTTTCTAGGGCCACAGTTAGCAAAGCTCAAGCTATTGTTACGATCTTACAGCAATATAAAGCAGCATCGGGGCAAAAGATCAACCTAGATAAGTCAGAAGTGTTTTGTAGCTGAAATGTGCCAGAATGGTCTATCTCTCAAATCCAATAGGAGTTAGAAGTAAGGGTTGTATACACTCTTGTTAAATATCTAGGTCTTCCAGCGATTTTTGGTCGCTCCAAGAAGCTCATATTTGCTACTATTCGGGATCGTCTGCTGAAAAAGATGGGCCAATGGGAAGAGAGATTCTTATCGGATGTAGGTAGGGAGATTTTTGTTAAATTCATTGCACAAGCCATACCGAATTATATTATGAGCTGCTTCTACATCACTGATTCTATTTATGTGACATGGAGATCTTGATTTGAAAATTCTGGTGGGGTTATAAGGATGCGAAGCACAAGATTCACTGGTTGTCATGGGAGAAACTTTTCCAGAAAAAATCAAATGGAGATTCAGGATTTAGATCTCTCACTGCTTTTAATTTAACTTTTTTAGCAAAACAAGGTTGGAGACTTCTTACGAGTGAAAGTTGTCTCCTAACTAGATTGCTGAAAGTTCGTTATTTCCCTACCTCTGATTTCTTGCAAGCAAAACTGGTACATAATCCCAGTTACACATGGCGAAGCATCATGAAAGCCCAGTCTGTATTACAAAATGGTATTCGGTGGATGGTTGGAAATGGCCGTAACATCAGAATTTGGAGGGATAACTGGTTGCCTAGGGAATCAAAGTTTAAAGTCACATCTCTGATGGCTAATTTATCCAATGAGGCTTATATAGCTGACTTGATGAATGTGGAGGGCGATGATTGGAACTACACTCTTATTGATTCCACTTTCTCTCAGGAGGAAGCGCAACTAATTAAGAGCATCCCGTTGGGCTCTCGCGCACCACCAGATAGCCCCTTCTAGCATTACACTTCATCAGGAGCTTATATTGTTAAAACTGGCTATCATCTCTGTCTTTCTATATTGAAGCCACAGTTTCGCTCCAACCAATCCATAATAGCCAGCTACTATAATACCTGGTGGAAAGCTTTATGAAAATTCCCTATTCCTCCGAAACTTAGATCCTTTGCGTGGAGACTGTGTACTTATATCCTCCCAGTTCGGACCAATCTTGTCAAAAGGTTCATCCCCATTGATCCTATATGTTCCTTGTGCGATAATGCCTCCATCTTCTGATACATTCAAGATGTGTGGACTACTAGTCCTACCCCAAGTGATGTTTGCATTCTTCAAGGAAACACGAAGGCAGATTGGCTGCAGGGTGTTCAGGAGAAATATGGGGAGGATATCTTGGTACAGGTGATATCATTAGCATGGTCGATATGGGAAGCCAGAAACCTGTTTTTCTTCCAACACAAGGAGTTGCATCCTCAACATATTATGCATCAAGCTATTGACCTAATCCGCAGTTATACTGCTGCCAATACGGAGGATAAACCCAGACGCACAGTTTCAACGTAAGGGCATTGGTCACCTCCTCTGAGAGATTGGTGCAAGCTTAATACGGATTTGGCATGCTTCACTAATGAAGGAATAGGATTGGGAGCAATCATCCGGGACTAGCAAGGATCGGTGCTTGCAGTGGGCGCGAAGTTCCTACTGAGCTCTTTGTCTCCTTTAGAAGGGGAATTATATGCGGCTCAGTTTGGGCCGAAGCTGGCAATAGATGTGCAGATGCAACACTCAATTCTAGAGATGGATGCTCAGAATGCTATCCAAGCCTTACCAGCTGATTCAAAGGATCGATCTCCATCTGGTCTTCTAGTTGATGATTTGAAACATCTTTCTAGTTTGTTTGTTTCTTTCAGTTCAAGTTATATTCCTCGTACTTGCAATAAGGCAGCTCATGCAGCTTTCCATTTAGCGTTAGCTTACAAACCTGCATCTTTCTGGACCACTAATGTTCCAGAGGACATTTTGCTGATTACTGCTGCTGATGTACTGCATAGCAATTTGCTTTGAGTAATAAAGCATATTCCGATTCCTAAAAAAAAAATAGTTTGTATAATTGGCATTTGTTTTGGCATAAATTCTAAAACTAGGTGGAATATTGTACCTAATATGAAGTAATAAGTAAATAGCTGGAATCAATACACTTCTCTTTTGGACGGTCACGAATAGATGATAATATAATATATTTCTCTTATATTATTGATTTAATTACGAATATTAAATATCCAGAATGTTTAGTATTTAGAGTATTTTTCAAGCCCTTTCTCTATTTATTCCAATACTTATAACACAAGAAACATGCGAAACAACATGCACCAAGAATATTTCCAACAATAGGACAAAAAATCTAATGGTTGATCAATTTTTTTTTATTTTTGTTGTAATAGGAATATGGATTGAATGTGAATTTCCCAATTAGCATAAAAGAAAAGAGTGAACGAAAACTAACAAATAAAAAAAGAGTGAATGAAAAAGAAAAAAGGGAATAATTGTGTCCGGCTCTATCTCTTTTTTATTTTTCGTTTAAGGTTGAGATACATATGCTTGATAGATTTTCATGTGAAGTCTCTGTTGTTCTTTTCCTTTATTTGCTTTTTAAATTTCATGTAAAGTCTTTACAATGGTAGCACAACATTCCTGTACAAGATTGTGAAGGGGTAACCCCTCATTTGCTTTGAAAGGCTTGAATTTAATCTCAACTAAATGTGGCAGCAGGGACTCTCTTTCCCCACTCTAAATTAATTTTGTTCTTATCAACAAGCACTGATTCCAATTTATGAAAAAAGGATGTTGCATGGACCACAAATACTTATACTTCCATATTGGGTTTAGGTTAAATATTCCATTACAACGCATTTAAATCCCTCTTCTTTGGGTGCCAAAGGAATCATCCTACCTTGCATTCCCTAGATGGACAGCCTGCTTGCCTCTCATTTACGACTTGTAGTATAGCCTTTTTCGCCATCTACATATTTTCTTCTTTCACATTCCCTTCGTCTTCTTCTTCTTTTGAAATTAAACAATGGTTTCCTATTAATTTATCTGCCAATCATTTAATTATATGTGGGCAATATTCTTGGCGCATATTGTTTGGCCTTGTTTTCGAGAAAAAAAAAAAGTTGTTTGGCCTTACTTCATCATAGGTATTGGAATAAATCAGAACCAAAAAGGTATTGGAATAAATAGAGGGCTTAATCGTATGGTGGATGATTCTTGGGGTCGAGCTAAATTGCAATACTGTTGTTAAGGGGTTTTAAAAAGAGAGTTTGCATTATGGATTTTATTTTAATTTCACATTAAATCTTGTTGCGTTCTAAATACCGAATTATGTGAGCTTATTTGTAAAGCTCATAATGGGCTTATGATGATATGTGGGTTCTGATGTACTAAATGCTCTCTGAGATTGTGAAAAAATCAAATGAAATACATTTTATGTCCCTTTATATATAAAAAAAATAAGATAAAGAAAATATAAGTACGGTCACCTCGACCTAATTGTTTCACACAAGACGAATTAATATTATAACTTGTGTCAATGAGGGAAAAAATGAAGCCCAACCACCATAAAAAACATATTTTTTTTCCATCTATCGATGACTAAAGACTACTATTGACAAAAATATTTGCCATCGCAATCCTCATCAGTGACACAGATTCATCTATTCAGATAAGCATCACCAACAGCTTGAGTCGCGCTATAGACGGAGAGCACAACAATTTACATAGTATTAATGTTGATTATTGGTGCACCTGTAATAAAATTTTGTATGATTTAAGAAAGTTATTACCAAGGATGTTATCTTCATGGTGATTTTCTTTGTAATCTTTTAGACAGTTATAAACCTTGTGATAACAATAGTCGTTTTAATATTTTTCTCTACAAGTTTTTGGATTTAATCTTTCTTGATATATGATTGATTTGCTTCCTAGAGGAGAACGGAATAAACTAATAAAAAATTTAATTAGTTGTGTAACTTCTACACGAATCGCATTAGAGTTTTGTTGTTCTATTTTACAGCATCTTTGAAAATCGAGGTTTCAATTTAATTTGTTAATTAGCTTAGACATGGTTGCAAAATTAAAGAAAACATAGAAATGTTTTTACGAGCCAAACATAGGATTTCATTTTAAATTTTTTCCTATTGACCAAAATAATTCTAGGAAGGATATATAATTTGTTAGGAAGACAACTAGTGTGACTTAAATTATTTATATAATATATGTCTAAATTACCTAAGTCTAAAATTACAAAATTCATCAATAAAAAAGTTTAAGCTTAAATTATGTAAGCCTAATTTGGAGTTTTTCTTTCTCTAAAGGGAAATTAGATAGGCTTAAATTATGTAAGTCTTCACTGTAGTACAAACTTATTAAGGATCTCAAACTATGACACTGTGGTCCTTAAACGACTACTGCTGTAAGTTTTCAGATTGATTTCACACTCTATTTTTTTTTTTGACAAACATTGATTTTACTCCTAATTGATATGCAATTTCTTTAATAGTGATGCTCTATGTGGTATGTGTTATCGGTTATATATCTCTTTTCTGGTTTTAATCTTTTTTCTATAAGTTTTTGGATTTAATCTTTTTTGATACTAATTGATATGTGTTACCCTCCTCTCCTATAAATATAGCCTCGACATTACACAATTTTTGTGGAACTAACTAGAAAATCGGGCACAATGAAGACAACTTCCTTGATAATATCAATCATCACCTTTGTTGTTGCGGACTTTAAGTTGTCAATACATTTTATGCAAGTCTCTTTACTAAAAAAATATAAGATAAAGAAAATATAAGTACGATCACCTCGACCGAGTTTTTCTATGGTGCGCACGCTGTATGTGACTTGGTACAGTATGACCCCACTTTCTTGCCACCTCAATTAAAAATTACTATATATATTTGTTTTATTTTATATTTTATTTTTAAAATTATAAAACCTTAACACTCTAGTTCTTTTCTTCTACAGTTCTACTCAAAACACAAACAGTCACTCGACAAATTGAACTCGTGGATTTTACTCCTTCTCCTTCTCATCTTCCTGACTTGGTGGGTAAAGACAGGAAAGCTCACCACGGTCAAACAAAAATCACTATAAGAGTTAAGGTAAGAAAAAACATAGTTTTGGAAAAAATTGGGAGTGCAATAGATATTTGCCAGTCCCTTAACGAACTCAAAATAAAGAATTGATTTAGCTATTTGGTTCGACTTTTATAAATTTTTGTTGAAATTGTTGGAGAATAACATACAACAATACTCGCTTATCATTTTTTTTTCCAGTGTTTTATGATATAAAAATAATGGATTGGCTGGCTCATTATAACATGGAATTATTTGCAGGAACAATCGATAGAAATCAATAATGGAATCTGGGGAAGAAAATCATTTTCGTTAAAAATCTACAACACAGGAAAAAAGAAGGAGAAAAAGAATAAAAATCTACCTTTTTAAAGAGTACTCACAAAAAATTACCCAATAAAAATCCAACCAATGGAAACCGCGGAATAAAAACTCGAGTAATTAATAAAATTTGAATTTGATTTCGATTCAGCCTCTCCACCGAATAAAAACTCCAACCTGCGGGAACGACTATTAACAAAATTTGATTTTGATTTCTATTCACCCTCCCCATCACAAAGTTTTTTTCTTCACTTAGTTTTAAATATCTTTGTCTCTTGACAAAAAGATCTGAAACCCATCATACCTATCTGTGGTGTTATACGAGTAGTGAAGAAGATTGTGATTTGCAGTTGAAAAAACAAATTACTTTATTGAGTGGAAGAAGAAGCGTACGTGTTGGGATAAGAAAGAAAAACAGATTTTGAGAGGAGGGAGGAAGAGATGGTAGTGCTTAAAAAAAAGAATTAAATTAGGATTTAAAATAAAATAAATTTATATATGATAATTTTTATTTGTGGCGGCAAGAAAGTGAGGTCACGCTGTACCAAGTCACGTACAGTCTGAGCACCATAGAATTTCTCCACCTCGACCTAACTGTTAACTGATATTATTACTTGTGTCAATGGGGAAAAAAATGAAGCTGAACTATCATAAAAAGCACAATTTTATTCCATCTACTAATGACTAAAAACTACTATTGACAAAAACATTTGCCTGCAATGTATTCATTATTGTGATAAATACGAGGACACAACACATCGCAATCTTCGTCATTGACATAGATTAGTCTATTCGGATAAATGTCAGAAGCATCACCAACAGCTTGAGTCACCACACGATCAACAATTCCCGTAGTATCGATCTCAATTATTGGTGCACCTGTAACAAAAAAATTCATGATTTAAGAAAATTATTACTAAAGATGTTACCTTCATAATGGTTTTCCTTGTAACCTTTTAGACCAATAGTGAATAAAACCTTGTGATAGCAGTTACACAGAAATTGTTTAGTCTTGGGTTTTGTAAAGCGTATTTTTCCATTAATGAATGGAAATTAAGTTCGTGACAAAAAAAAATGTTTTCCTTTACCTTGTTTCTTAAAATAATCATCTAAGTTTTGGATGTAGAAAAGCATAAATCGGTTTTGTTCCAATATTTGTGAAAACTCTAATGATCAAGTTATTGATGCTATATATTAAAAATATGAGGGTAAAAAAGAGGCTAAAGGTTTCTACTATATTTTTGGCTTTTTTTTTTAATATCGGCCAAAGATTTCATGTGGGCAAGTACTCAATTGCATAGAGAGCCTCGGATTTCTTTAATATATAAAATTAGCTAGGGAAATTCTATTACCAAAAAGTTCGTATATAGAATGATATTCAATGTTTGTTAACTCCAAGCGTTAGCTATTAGATTAGAATTTTCTTGGAGTAAAAATTATTTTTTGTACAATTCTTTGGCTCTAAAATTTTTCCATATGTACCACAAAGAAGTACTGAAACGCCCCGACCCGTATTTACCGTATATAGTAAACACGCGCCGAAACTGCCCAAAATATAAACATCACAACCGGCCCAAGGCCCAACAATAACAATAATCAGCACAACGGAAGACTTAATAACTCACAAAGACACTGTATGCAACACAGATGCAAACTAATGGATCCGAGTCCTGTTCAAGGGATAACGCCGCAGCCTGTCTGGAATGCATCATACTTGAACCACAAATAACTCAACCTACGGGATGAAAGCCCGTAGGTGAGGGGTGAGTCCGAAGTGCCCACCAACCATGGATAGACAATCAATATGCAACACTATAAATTACTCAAGGTCGAAAACAGGCATAACAGCCAAAATACACCAAACCAAAAGACTCGACCCAAAACTGGTCCAAGACCAAAAAGACTTAAACAAAAATCCAATTTCCAATTTTATCTTTCCGGGCCCTGTCACGGATAAACTAGGGGTCAGATCTGGTTTTCAACATGTTTCGGGTGCCAGATCAAAACCAAGAGTGCCCAGGGATCGACATCCCAAAATAGTAACCCAGGGATAGACATCCCAAATATAATCACGGGATAGACATCCCAAGCATAGACATGCTTATCACAAGTAACCCAGATCATGGCCACCACAAAACAGTCTTAAACCATCGAGTCGTACCACTACTTACTACGTGACAATTATATTATCATCATTCAAAACCAAGTCTCAGGGATCAACATCCCTAACCAAAACACCGGGATAGACATCCCAATCCAAAACCGAGGATCGACATCCTTATCACATTTTATCATTTATTCCTTACTCGTTATACCAAAAAGACACAGAGGTAGACATCCAAAATTCAATGCACGGGGATAAACATCCTGAAAGCAATCAAGACACTGGGATAAACATCCCGAATCAAACCACAGCAAATGCAACAATCATCAAACACAACAACCGAGTAATATAGGCACATATTGAAGGAAATCCATCCTCACCTTGGTCGATTACTCAACTCTGAAGACAATGACCGGTCCAAAGCCGGCTCCTCGAGAAACTGCCCGATATCCAAACCTATACAGCAAAACAACATGCTCACATAAATGCACATAATTGGTATGCTATGATGCCATAAATTGTAAATTAACCTCATCGGTAAAAAATCTCGATTTTATATATATTATCATGAAATTATCCTTTTATCATAATTATACTTTTTCCGAAAATATTTCGTATGTATATAGGGTTACAAAAATATATTTCCAAAGCTATCAAATCATAATATTTCATAAGATAATATAATTTTTCCAAAATAATAAACAACATAATTTTCCTGGAAATTATATCTTATATATGTATTTTTCCCAAAATTATTTCCATAAAATATATTACTTGCCAAAATATAATTACCAAATATTATTATCTTTAGAAAACCATATTTTCAGAAAAATTAGTCATACAACTTATTTTCTGAAAATAAATACGAATTAATAAATATACCTATATATATTTTCCAAAGGTATAATACTTCCCAAACAATTATATATATCAAAGTAATTATATATTTTCAAAACTATTACTTTTGTAAACCATAATTACATATTTCCAAAGAAAAGATAACCAGTTACCATAATTTTCAAGGGAAAATAATATATATATAAAATTTCCAGAAATTATTTCCATAGTATATATATTTTTTCCAAATAATAATAGTTTTTCCAAAACATAAGTTAATTATTTATCAATGTATATATATTTATATTTTTCTCAAAATACTAGAATTAAACTGATCATAATTTTCTCAAAGTAAATATATATTTTTTTCGAAATTAAATACCAGAAAATAAATAAATAAATAAATAAATATTGTTTTTTTTTTAAAATAAAACCGGACTGGGCCATGAATAGTGTCGGCCCAGACCAAGACAGCAGGCCCGAAGCACAGGCCCACGCCCAGACCTGGCCCAACACCCATCTGGCCTGCAAGACCCAACCCAAAGCCGTCCGGGTCGACCCACCCGTCACTCCCGAGAAACGGGTCGCTCACCTTGAGTTGCAGCGGCTGGCGACGACGGCGAGAGGAGGAAGGCGAGCGCGAGGAAGGGGCAAGCGCAGCAGCGGCGACACTGGGACGATGCTGGGACAGCTGAAAGAAAGGCGCGGCGGCACTGGAGCAGCGACAGGCGCGGGAGAGACAGGATCCTCGGCGGGCCATCCCTCCCTGGCGGCGCGTCAGGCAACGGGAAAGGAAGGAAGAGGCGGCGGGAGGTCGCGACGGTATGACGAAGCTCCTGGTGGGGTCAGTGTCGTGAAAGGCGGCGTTGATCGTCCACTCGCGAATAGTGCAAGCTCGGTAGGAGGGTGACGAACTGTTCACTCCTTCCCTTTTTTTTCTTCTTTCATTTTCTTTCTTTTTCCTTGTTTTCTTTTTCTTTTCTTTCTATTTTTCTTTTCTTTTCCGATTTTCCCTTTCTTTTTCTTCTATTATTTTTTTCCCTTTTCTTTTTTTCCTCCCTCTCTATTTTTCTTTTTTTCTTTTTTTTTTCTTTTCCCTTTTTTCTCTCCTTTTTTTTTCCTCTTTTTTTTTTCTTTCCCTCTTTTCTTTTCTCTCTTTTCTTCTTCTTTTCTTCTTCTCTTTTTCTTCTCCTCTCCACCTGCTTTATACCCGTGAATCAGCCGCCTGCATAGTTGCCTCAATTATGCAGGTTTGGCTGCATATAAGGTGAGTCCAGACCGGACCAGAAAATAACTGCATACCCCTTAGTTATTTTCCGGTGTGATTTTTCTAAAGATTTCGGGACCCGAAAAATACCAACTTTGGTCCGAAAAATCCACGGAAAAATCTCAAGCGTGGGAAAAGACTCGGTTACGAAAAACGATGCTCGATTTACCTTGAATTAATTACCCAAGATTAATTCATTTGGTAAATCACTGTAAAAAGACTTTTACAGTCCCGGTAAAAATCCAAATTTTTACCCGGACTGTTACAAGTACTACTGTTTTCCTCATAAAAATATTAGATAGCTTTCAAATCAAGAAGAAAAATATTAGACACTTTTCGACGTAGAAAGAACTCAAATATAAGTACAATTAATATATTACCTCGACCCAATTGTTTCACACAAGACGAATTAATATTAGGGTTAAATGGCACAGATTGTCCACTAACTTTTCCGATTTCAATGTTTATATCCCTTTTATTTTTATTTCAAACATTATGTCCCCTAACTTGATAAAAATCAAATGACATTGTCCAATTTACCTCTAATTGCAGGTAGACCAATAGGGAGATGACACTTATCATGTGGGACCGGCAAATCTGAAATTATTTATTACTTTTCTACGTTTTACATCATTTATTTCCAAAATAAATTACAATAAATAAATACATTTCATTTCCTTATGCACTTTCATTTTCCCACTCCATTCTTCCCTAAAGAAGACGACACCTACGACAGTGCCGCTGCCGCCGGCAAAATCACCTTGGTTGGAAAAAAAAAAAACCCACAGCCGCTGCTCTCAACGGAGCCCATAAATGGCATTTCATCAAAACCCTCCTCTGACTACAGAAATTGAGCCCAATTAAATTCAGTAACATTATCTTTTCTCTTCCTCTTTGTATTGTCTTTTCTCCTTTGTCTCCAGTTCTCTATTCAAGGTGAGACAACCAAAAAACCCAAGACTATATTGTCACGGGGTCATTACCCTCTCCCCAAAAGGTCAACCTAGTGGGGTGTGCAGCACCCCTGTATATATGGCCCAAGACCTTCCCCTTCCTTTTCGATGTGGGATTCCGTCGCATTCTCCCCCACCGAATCCGACGACGCCCTCGTCGTCGACCGGGCACCCTGCCTACTCCGTCCCCACGGAGCGCTTGGCGTGACATCGGAGTTGGGTCGGGTCGGCTCCGCTACCACTTGTCATGGGGTCATTACCCTCTCCCCAAAAGGTCAACCTAGTGGGGTGTGCAGCACCCCTGTATATATGGCCCAAGACCTTCCCCTTCCTTTCCGATGTGGGATTCCGTCACAATATGCAACCACAACACTAACCATTCTCCACAAACCGTCCATAGTTGAACCAAACAACCTAGCACAAAACCCAAACAACATTAAAAATCGCATCCACAGAAACCCAAAACCATCAATCAAGCCAAACATCATTTGAAGGTAAAACGAGATCAGCCGAACCAACCCATTAACAAACTTTAAGAGGTAATGGAGGGAGTGGGTAAATCCTTACTCGTTAAATGTTAGCCGAAGCTTGAAATCGCCACGACTCTTTGCCCAAAATGTTAGAACTCATGCCTCCTTGTTTCATTTCAGAGTTTTGATAATGACAAACCTTGGCTCAATTGATGACAACCTTGAAGTAAAAAGAAATCAAGCAAACAAGTGCTCAACCAAAGTGATCAAGAATTCAAGAGAAGATATGATCAAGAGTTGAAGTACAAGAAGAGCAAGAGAAGTTAGGACCCATTTGTACAGGGTAAAACACTCAACTTCTCTTAGGCATTGGCTCAAA